>JANKOE010341393.1:0-16504 GCA_026284465.1 Erythroxylum citrifolium | reverse complement strand
AGACCACCGTTGGGACAGTCGAAGGAAAGTTCTACAGAGGACCACCCGCGATCACCACAACCTTAGATACTCGAACTACGAACATAACAATTTATGTACACTTTGAGGTGTTTATTACCAATTTTATAACAGTTGACACTCTTTAAATTTTGTATTTCTAATCTAATTTTTTTTATTAAACAAATATTTACAAATATGCAACTTAAGTTCATATGCACAGATAAGGGAACTCTAGAGAATATGTATTTAGCGGCCGACAGGATTTAGTTAATAGGTTTTGATAATACCGACGGATTGAGGAATCCGTCGGTACAAAAACCAGAATTATAAATGCCGACGGAAAATTAACCGTCGGTATATGATGCACATTTATAACGGAATACATTTCCGTCGTTAACATTCCTTGAACCTACCGACGGTTATTCTGTCCGTAAATGACACTGACGAAATATAACCGTCGGTGAAATCGACATTTCACCGACGATATTGTTAATTCCTGTCCGTCGCAACATAAGAACAACGGATACAATTTCGTCGGTGTTCCGTTGACAATATACCGACGGTACATAAACCGTCGGTATATAATAGCGACAGCCTATTTACCGATGGTTTCTACTTTCGTCCCTTACCGTCGGTAAAACAAATTGCCGACGGAAATGTCCAATTTCTCGACGGAATATTCCGTCGGCAATAGCCAATTTTCTTGTAGTGTGTAATAGTCATCACACTTGATATTTCCAAAGAGTTTGATCAAAAAAATAGAATAAATAATGAGCAGATTTTTAGGGTTAAGAGATATATCAAAAAGATCAATGGCGAAAGTAATCAAGAGGATATAGAGAATTCTCACTGATAAGCAAGAACTTTAGGTGAGATTGATCCTTGCACACAATTTGTAAGAAGAACTTCTACGATATTTTGTCAAAAACTAAATCTTCTTAGGCAACATTAAATTATGGGAGAAAGTAAGATTAGAATTCAAGCATAAGCTAGGAAATGGCTCCTTTTTATGGCTTTGGTATGATAATTGGAGCAATATTGGTCATCTATGCATGATTAATGTGCTCTTATTTCTTAGGAATTCGATTCAAGATGATGCCACAATAAGAGAAGTCGTAGGAAACAACTAAACTTGTCTTAGTTATAAGGAATGGTCCGACCTTATAGATCATTTTTCTAACTTTAACGTTATCTATAATAGAGAGGACATAATATATTAGTAAAGACATTCTTTAGGGATTCATATAAATGATTAATGTAAGCAAGTATTAAGAACCCAAGCACCAAAAGTAAACTGGTATATAATAATATGGTTCAGCAAGTCTAAAAGATCATTCATCCTATTGTTTGCTATAAAGAGGAGGCTAAATATGACAGATAGGCTAAAAGGAAATTATAGAATGTCAAGTCGTTAGATTTTCCTCTTACATCTGGGAAAAGACACAATAACTCTACAACCTCTCTTCTCCTTTGTTGTATTAGCAAAGGATCACCAATTGGATTCGTAAAGGGCATAATATGTGCAAAGGAGATTTTCTTATTTGCAAAATCTCATTTGAAAATATGGTCAAAACTACTTAGTGAGAGAAATTAGAGGATCTTTAAAAATAAGGCATACAAAAGCATTAATTATTACATGAGTTGAAAAGCTTAATAAGAGAGAAAAGTTTTACACACAAAATTTACCTCAATTGTAGTGCAAGTACACCTAGAAACCTCTTACAATGATTACCAAAAGAATGGAGAACAAAAAAAGAGCCAAAGCATAGATAAGCATAGTATAGAAGAAAGCTTCATATTATCAAAAGAATAGTAACTTAGCTTTGGAATCTAAAAAAAACTTTTGAACTATTATTTCATTAGTTACTGATTATTTCTATGTACTTGACAATTTCCTCGACTCCTATATATTGTGACAATCATCATGCTCTTCAATTTTGTGACATTGTCTTACATGAATAAATTAAATATTATAAATTTGATTAACAAACCATTTGACTAAATAGGATGATCTTCAACTCCTTTTAATCTCCTCAAATGATTGAATAATTGATATTTTTACTCAAAACTAATATATTGTGACACTTTAGACTTGTTACAATGTTAGAATATCTTAAAATGTTTTCTAGAAAGTTTGAAATATTAATCAAAATTATCTTTAGTTTTTTAATTTATGAAAAAATTAATTTTATTTTAGGTATTAATATTATATATATATATATATATATATAAGTTTCTACCTATTAATACACTTCATTATGTAAATAATGTAGCTAGTTAAAACATTGGAAAAAATGAAGAGGAAATTCTTGTAGGTTGTAGCATTGACAAAAAGCTTAGAGTAAAAGTTTCTTAAAAGGAATTCTACAAAATAAAAGAAACAGAAGGACTAGAAGTGCTACCTATGGGATAAGTGGGTTCGCTCCTTTTACTTAAAAAGAACAAGCATCCGGGAGCTGTAGGTGAACCCAAGTTATTCATTCTTCTTTATTAACTTCCAAAACTAAGGCAATATGTATCGAAGTTTATAGTATGTATGGTAGGAAATAAAGAAAAAGCATCTCTTTTTTTTATGGCAATTAGAGCAAGATTGGAGTTTTGAATGAATCTCATTTACATCAATCTATCACAACCAGTATCTTGAAGGAAGCTAAAATGAGTGCATGGATTAGAGGGAATCAATAAAACAATGTGCCATGTGAGTTGATGTACACAAACAAATAACTTAGAGATTGCTTATAAATAAAGGAGGAAAAAGTAAGTTAAAGTAAAATAGTTTGGGATAAGAATCTGCCTCCTAAGGTTTCATTCCATTTTTGGCTCATGTTCTATAGGAAATTAGACATATTTCCCTACTTAAATATAATGAATAAATGTTTCCTTTCTAAAGTGCGCCAAGAAACATAGAATCATATTTACTTTGAATGTGAGTATTCCAATGAAATATGGTAAGATATACTAAGCATTTGTATGGTGGGGTTCAATGATCCCAATTGGAAAGGATTAACCAACTTGTTCATAAAATTTAATAGTAAAAGGATTGGGAATAGAAAAATCAATTTATTGGCTTTTGGTTCAAGCTTGTATACTTTATGGAAGGAGAGGAACAATAGGCTCTTTAGGGTTGAAGGAAAAGCAAAATTAGAGGTTAAAGAAAAGATAATCAACCAGACGAGGGAGCCAATCATGATCAACAACAAAGCTAAAAGTTATAAAGAGGAAATGGCATAAGTATAAAGGGTCTAGATTGTTATTTGTCAGTGTGTTTTTCTTTACTATGTTTTACTAAAGTGTAAGTGTTTCTTTAGAGAAATGTATGTCTAATCTAAATCTTGTACACTGGAATCATTATTTCTATCGCTTTTAGAAAGTTTAATACAATTATTTTTTAAAATTTCAAAAACAAAAACTTTCTATTGCTAATTTTGGTAAGGTGGTAACCATGTGAATTCCGAACTTCGACTTTACTCTACCAATGCTTCTGACCTAGCTCTCATCCCCTTTAATAACCATGGAAACTCCTAACTTTGTCTCCACTATGCCAAGTCCCCCCATTTTCAAGCCTCCATTACCTTAATCAACATTTTTAATTACATCAACCCTCCTTTCTTACCAAAATATTAAATTTCTAAATCTCAAAATATTACCTACTCCTTTTCCTCGAATCCCCTTTGCCTGTTGCTATCTAAGCTATTAATGTCCTATCTAAGGCTTAGTTTATTATGAATACTTGGTCTTAGGTTGTAAGGGATGCATCCCTAAGCCTAAAACTAACTTACTTACCTTAATTTGGGATTGGTGAACAAATAATTGCGTCTCCCCCTAGAAGTACTTTATATTGGTGCTCTAAGGCAATCCTCTTTCCTAGTTGGGTACTTTGTAAAGAAGAGAATCCCTTAGTCCCTAGTGAAAACATGAGTTAAAGAAAGATTAAAGAGATCTAAATTAGAGGCATTTCTCATCTATGAAGAAGACTTTCACATTTTTCATATTCTCCAATAGAGTTAAACCTTTAAATATCAAAGGCAAAAGACCGTAACATATAGGTAGTAAACCATTAATATTGTAACAATGCAAACCAGAATTGATCCTAGAAAGAACAACCTTAGGTTGATTCCTATTTTGGGCTCAATTCTCTAATACTCTCTTTGAGTATTGGAGAACCTTTGGCTACTTGGTAAGATCACTAGGGAAAAGCCTACATATTGACTATAACATAGCCTCCATAAGTAGAATTGGTGTTGTCAAGATATGAATTGAAGTGAATATCTCTAAGGAGCACCCTGAAACACTAAAGATGATGAGGCTAGCTAGGAAAGGGAATATTATGAAATATACTATACTAATTACCTATCAATGGAAGCCAACTAAAACTAAAGGGAAAAAAGTTTTGAAGCTAACTGAAAAATTATTTATGAAAGGAGATTATGAAGAACTCTATGGTGGAACCACCCAAAATGTTGCATAACAAAACACTAGAAAAGAATTAATCACCTCTACAAATTTTCTAGAAGATTTAGAAGGGAATAACTGAAAATAAGGAAAATAATATATCTACAAATTTCCAAAACATTGCCTTAAGGTCTAGGGATATATGTGCAAATTTCCAAAACACTACCTTAAGGTCTAGGAATAAGTTTATCCTAAGTGGAAAAGAAACAATCACTCAAACACAAAACTAAGAGGATAAGGAGAATATAGGCTACTCCCCCTAAAGACCAGGGAAATAAAAAAAGCTTATAGTACCTCAATCAACTCCCACTTATAAGAACACAAATCCTTCTAACAAACCAGAAAAACGAAAAAATATGAAGCTAAATTTTTTAGGACTATCCATCAAAATGCAAGCTATAAATCAATGAAGTATGGATACAAGGAGTAAAAACTCACCAAATAAAAAAAGAAGGTCTAGAAGGAAAGCAAAGGGAAGAGTCAAAATTAGACATAAAATTGAAATTCATGTCCATTATAGCTTGGAACATAAGGGGAATTAATTCCCTTGCTAAACAGTAGGCAATTTATGATTGTTTGACTATTAAGAAACCTATGCTAGTGGGAATTTTGGAGATCAAACAAAAGAAAGCAACCTATGAAATTTCTCCCAAATATTTGGAAAAAATTAGAACTTGATGTCTAATTATTAGCATCATACCAATGGATGGATTATTATAGCCTATAATCTCTCATTGATCAAGGTATTAAATGTAGCACCCCCACTCTCGTAAGACACATACCCGACATCCATGGTGATATCCGAGTATGTACCCCGCAAGGGTGGCATGCTAGAACAGTCATTCAATCAAAATTTATTACAAACATTGGTATTCAATAGTCACTTGGGTCCATTTCAGATACAAAACACTTGAAACCATAAAGCCATTTCATTACCAAATCATTCACATACATTTTGTACAATTCTTGCGGAACATAATTCAAAAACAAAATCACTGAAGACATATGCAGGTGCAAAATGATCCCGACCCCTAACTCATGCTCATTTGTAGTGGCTGAACTCCAATTGGTCTAATTGGATGACTCCTCTAAACTTGAAAAGCTAGGTTGCAATTTTTTATAAGTTTTGCGAACTCAATGAGCAAACCATCATTGATGATTTCACCCAGATCACATACACATATCACATATTTCATAAATATTCATTCAGAACATGTATATTCCAAATACTCACATTATCATGGCACATCATGTAATCATTGCGAATCAGAATTATATACAAATACAGATGCATATGAGACTTCAGATTCGTTATTATTGTTATGACTGAGTGCCTATCACATACTTATACAGATACTGGCCCATTGGGCTCAGTTAGAACAGAATCACAAAGCGTAGCTCTATGAGCATAGCTCTACGTGCATAAACAAAAATCACGAAGCAAAGCTCTACATGCAAGCACTTTCATACTGGCTACTCTGGTCACAACGCCTTTATCTGAGCATGCATTTTATAAAATGCAACAAATACAGAATATGTCATGTCTAATAGTCACATATGATGCACAGTCAGAAATCTCATAATCATCGGACCTAAATCCGGCATTCAACTTTTGTTGAGAATTCACATAGCATGATACAAAATCAGAATCCCATAGTCTTTAGACTTAAGTTCGGCATTCAACTTTCATTGAGAATATTCATATAGCATTCAGAATTTCAAAGCACTCAGAGCACTTCCAATACATTCCCGAATATTAAACTCCTCAAACCTTAAGTCCGAAATTCAGAACACAATCAGTACATGTCAAATTCAATTAGTCATTCTCATTCACATAAAAGTAGATGCATATAAAACACTTTCAGTACATGCCCAAATCTCAACCTCCTTGGACACTTAAAGTCCGGAATTTATAAACAAATCACAAACAGTTCAATAATTGAAAGTTAGACAAATCAATCAATCCTAGGAAAATCATCTAGGTTGACTCACAGTACGCTCCAATATGTTGTTGCTTGGATGGACCAGCAATACCTGACTGGCGTCCAATGTGCTCCTCTATAGCATACAAAACACATTTACAAATATCTCACTTTTGCACAAATGTATAAGTATTCCTTTATGCACATCTACTTATATAAAATATGTACAATGCATGTTCAATGACAATTTCGGGTGTCTTATTGTGATCCTTATCATCAAATCATTTAGATGTCAAAGCCGTCATTAATATCATTTGTACCTATAATTTGGACCAAAATAAAACAATGTGAAATCAATTTCATAACCCAATTGACCACTTCATATTTTTCAAACATCATGCTTTCAGATCAACTTTGCATAATCATTCTGATAGGGTAAATGACAAAATTAGGTAACATTTCCTTTAAGAATTGTACTCCAATGTCTTAAGTTTCCAGTGATACCAAGTTCATCCAATTTGGTTTAGTATGCTGAAAGTTATACTTAATTTACTTTTACTATTCTAAAGCTTTAGCATAATTCTTATCTCAGCTTCCAATCAGATTTTGAAATTCTTAGACGCCGAATTAGAATTTAATCTCTACATAAAACTTGTATCCTTATGTCTCTAATGTAATCATAATTAATAATCATCTCATTCTGAGGCCCACATATCAAGATATACTCCAATTACCGACATATGTTCAGTAAAAATCATCCCAGTTATCATACTTCAATACAGTCACATTTTCATCTTAAATTCATCAATCAATCTATTTCAGAAAGCTATGATTTTTAATGAAGATGTAGATCAATGTCTTATGAAGCTATTAGCTCAAGAACCAAGTCATTTGGATATCGGATGAAGAAGTTATAACAAAAAGATTGAAGGATGTTCATAAATAATATTTTCAGAGAAATTAATTGAAATGCACGATCGCGATTTTCATCGATCCTACGAAGTCGCCGTCGTGCAAAGGCATGATAGCGAATTTGCTGTTTTAGAGAAGTCACCGTTGTGCGAAAGCACGATCGTGCTTTTCTCTCTTTTTCTCCACCGAATTCCTTTTCTTCTCCTTCCATTTTCCTTATTTTTCCAGCATAACTCAGTCCTAATTCATCTATTCCACATTTCTAACTCCAAATACAATCTCTACACAATTCAAATTCAAGCTTACACTTCAATAATCACAAATCCGAAACTTCACATACACACACACTCTCTCTCTACTGCATTTTGTTTCTCTTTCTACTTTCATCTGATGCATTTCTTTTCACTTTCCTCTACACTTCCGCTTCATTTAACTCCTTTCTATCTTAAGATCGCACCAAATCCTCATTTCCTTACTATTAAACTCATTTTAGTTCATCCAAACATTTCTAAAAACATTCACGTATATCAACAAGAAAAACAAAGCATAAACACCGTGAACATCCATCCATTATTTTCTGTAATTATAATTACTTCACTAATCTCCATTTAACTCAAAATATCACAATCTCGATACACATTCTGCTCATTTCCTAAATTCACAAATTCTTCATCTACTTCATGCATCACATTCATTCACCGAAACTATATTGCTTAAACTTATCATGCATGTATATATATTTGACAACGTAAAATATCATCAGAGTTACTTACTTGATTCAGCAAAGTCTTTGGGCAGTGAAAGTGTCTCAATTGCACATAATCACAACTATAATTTCAGTGCTACAACATAAAGAGAGTTTGGTGAGCAATGCTCTCGGTGAAGGACCAAACAATTTGAAGAAGAACAGAGAGCTACAATAGCGTGCCTTACCAAAACACATGATTACGTGTGTTACTGTCAATTTGACACATGGCTCTATGCATTAACCCATTTGTCCTTCATGCGAGCTACCACATGTATCCAACATGTCAAGCCATTTGTCACACATTGAATGACGCCACATGTCAATCTTTCAATATTTTCTTAAAATTCACCAAAAATTCCAAAATACCCTAAATGTACAAAAATTGCCAAATCACATTCAAATCACATTTAATAACTTAATTATACCTAGAAAAATGTCAATGAATGCATGTACGATCATATGAATGTGCAAAAATGTGCATTTCACATTTAACTTATACATGACGTGCATTTTCCTAAATTCTCAATACTTTCTCATAAATTACTATTCTAGTCTTAACATGGGTAACGGAATGTTACAATTCTCCCCTCCTAACAAAAATTTTTTGCTCGAAATTATTATCTAATTGATCAAAAAGGTAGGGATACTAATTTCTCTTATGTTCCTCCATTTCCCATATGGCTTCCTCATTATCTAGATGCCAGATGCAAATGTGTAGATCCTAGATCTACCAATACATATGCTTCAAAATGAAAAACATTCAATACACCTACTGCCACATTTGGGGAGTCTTGCGTCTCCTATATGATAATGACATAAACCCTGGCCTGAGATTGCGGCTGATTAGTCTACACCTCAATCCTGACATTGGGTCCTACTGACTGAGTTCTACCTCTACCTCTGCCTCTCTGTGTAACTTTGCGGGCTCTACTCTACTGAACCATTGTCTCAGTCACTGTTCCTCCTCTAACTCTAGACTGCGGTCCTAACATCTTAGGACAATCTCTAATCAGATGGTCTATAGAGCCACAACGGAAACAAGCTCCCATTAACCACCAACATTCACTGCCGTGCTTTTTACCACAGTGTTCACAATCAGGTAGCTATTGAGACTTGGAGGACACTTGTCCACTACCTCTCCTAGCCTGAAGAAATTCTCCTCTTAAACGAGATTCGGATTGTCTCGATCTAGTTTAAGACGATTTGTTCTGACGTTTTCTGAAGCTTCTGCCAGAATCAACCTGAGATTCATCTTGCGTCTTACCTCTATCTTCTTGTCTGCACTCTCCTTGACTATCCTTTAACAACTGTTCAATTCTAATCGAGGCCGCTTAGAGTTCCATAAAACTACCCAAATTAGAAATAGCTAGCCTCGTTCTGATCTCCATGTTCAAACTGTCTTAAACCATCTACATTTGTCTTCCTCAGTTGGGATCAATGCAATTATATACTCCATTAACTCATTGAATTTTATTTCATACTCTACCACTGTGAGCCTGCCTTGCTTCAGATCTAAAAATTCTTTCATTTTCCTATCCATATAAATCTTAGGCATATAATTCTTTTGAAACACCCTCAGAAAATCCTCCCAAGTCAAACTACAAAGTCTAGTGGTATTGCTCGGAACAGTCTTCCACCATTGGTATGCTGGACCTTGTAGTAATTAGACCACATAATCAATTCTTTCATCTTCTTCACAATCCATCTGGTCGAACACTCTTTCATTTCTACTCTAACCACCCTTCTGACTCAGCTGGGTCTGTACTTTCGTAGAAGTCTTTAGTCCCATGTTTTCTCAGCTTATCGTATCTTCTTTCTCGCCTTTCCGGAATTCTTGGAGGCATTTGAGCAAACTCAGGTACATGAGACTCTAAATTGGGTCTTATAGACTCCATATCAGCTGACTCTAATCTCCTATGGCAGATGACCTATAACAATCAAAAGTGTAATCACTATCTGGTTATCTCACTATTTATCAAATCTCAACTCATATTTGTCCCTAAAGATGCCAAACCATGCTCTGATACCAAAAATGCAACATCCCACTACCATAGAATATATATCTAAACATCCAAGGACATTTAAGTACATAACCTATGATAATGGTATGTTAGAGCAAAACAAATCCAACTTACACATGGCATTAACTAACATCATTTAAAAGTCAGCAAATTTTAAAACCATTCATTGCATTCATTCACAAAGCTTACACTGTTTTCATTTGAAAAATACTTACAAAACCTCATACGATTTCTAGCAAAAACTACAAAATAAAAGCTATAACTCTTTGACGTCAACTGACAGACCTCTGAGCCATAACTTAGTCCACAATGTTCTTCTAATCCAGAATAAACGCTAAGTCTCCTGTCTCGTACCTAAAAAACAACTTTGCAATTTTTATGAGTTTTGCGAACTCAATGAGTGAACCATCATTGATGATTTCACCGGATTCACATACACAAAACACAGATCTCGCAATTATTCATACAGAACATGTATATTTCAAATACTCACACTGTCATGGCACATCATTTAATCATTGTGAATCAGATCATATATAAACAAATACAGATGCATATGAGACTCCACATTTGTTATTATTATTGTGTCCGAGTGCCTATCACATATACAACCATTGGGCTTAGTCAGAACAGAATCATATAATTATCAAACAAACCAGAGCACTTTCAATACAGTCCCAAATATTTACTCCTCGGACTTTAAGTACGAAATTCAGAAACAAATCACAACAGTTCAATAATTGGAAGCTTAACAAATCAATCAAATCAATCTAAGGAAATTCATCTAGGTTGACCCACAGTACGCTCTAATATGCTATTTCTTGGATGGACTGGCAATGTCTGACTGGCGTCTGATGTGCTTCTTTATAACATACAAAACACATTTACAATTATCACATTTTTTCACAATTGTATACGTATTCTCTTATGCACTTCTACTTATATAAAATATGCATAATGCATGTTCAATGATAATTCCAGGTGTCTTATTATGATCCTTATCATCAAATCAATCAAATATCAAATTCCTCATTAAACTCATTTGTACTTATAATTTGGACCAAATAAAACAATGTGAAATCAATTTCATACCCTAATTGACCACTTCAGAATTTCTAACAACAAGCTTTCAGGTCAGCTTTTCATAATTAATCTGATAAGGTAAATGATAAAATTAGGCAACACTTTCTTCTACAAAGTTGTACTCCAATGAAACCAAGTTCATCCAATTTGGTTCAATGTACTGGAAGTTATACTTAATTTACTTGTGTTGTTCTAAAGCTTCAGCAGAATTTTTATCTCAACTTCCAATCAGATTATGAAATTCTTAGAGGCCGAAGTAGAATTTAATCTCTTCATACAACTTGTAGCCTTAAGTTCTAGTGTAATGATAATTAATAATCATCTCATTCTAAGGTCCACAATTCAAGATATAGTTCAAATACCGAAGTATGTTCAGTAAAAATTATCCTAATTATCATACTTCAACACAGTCACATTTCCATCTTAAATTAATCAATCAATCCATTTCAGAAAGCTATGATTTTTGGTGGAGATGTAGATCAATTTCTTATGAAGCTATTGGTTCAATAATCAGATCATTTGGATATCAGATGAAGAAGTTATAACAAAAGATTGGAGGATGTTCAGAAAAATTCAATTGAAAGTCGTGATCGTGCATTTGCACGATAGTGACTTTCATTAATCCTCGAAGTTGCTGTCGTGCAAAAGGACGATAGCAATTTTCATTCATCCTGTGATGTCTCTGTCGTGCAAAAGCACAATAGTGACTTTGTTGAATGTTTTTAAGAAATCACCGTTGTGCAAAAGCACGATCGTGCTTTTCTCTCTTCTTCTTCACCGAATTCCTTTTCTTCTTATCCTTCCATTTTCCTTATATTTCCAGCATTACTCAGTTCTAATTCATCTATTCCACATTTCGAACTCCAAATATAATGTCCACCCAGTTTTTCAATAATCACAAATCCGAAAATTCACATACACTCTCCCTCTCTACTGCCTTTTGTTTCTTTTTCTACTTTCATCTGATGCATTTCTTTTCACTTTCCTTTACACTTCTGCTTCATTTAACTCCTTTCGATCTTAACATCGCACCAAATCCTCATTCTTTACTATTAAACTCATTTTAGTTCATTCCAAACCCTTCCAAAAACATTCACGTATATCAACAAGAAAAATAGAGCATAAACATCGCGAACATCCAACCATTATTTTCTGTAATTATAATTACTTCACTAATCTCCATTTAACTCAAAATATCACAATCTTGATACACTTTCTGCTCATTTCCTAAATTCACAAATTCTTCATCTACTTCATGCATCACATTCGTTCACCAAAACTATATTGCTTAAACTTATCATGCATGTATATATATTTGACACCATAAAACATCATCGGAGTTACTTACTTGATTCAGCAAAGTCTTTGGGCAGTGACAATGTCTCAATTGCACATAATCACAACTATAATTTCAGTGTTACAACATGAAGAGAGTTTAGTGAGCAATGCTCCCGGTGAAGGACCAAACAATTCGAAGAAGAACAAAGAGATACAATAACATGCCTTACCAAAACACATGATTATGTGTGTTACTGTCAATTTGACACATGGCTCTATGCATATAACCCATTTTTCCTTCATGCAAGCTTCCACATGTCTCCAACATGTCAAGCCATTTATCACACAATGAAGGACGCCACATGTCAATCTTTAATCAGTCCACATGTCACATTAGGAATGGTCCAAATTTCAATATTTTTCTTAAAATTCACCAAACATTCCAAAATACCCTAAGTGTACCAAAATTTCCAAATCACATTTAATAACTCAATTATACCTAAAAAATGTCAATGAATGCATGTATAATCATATGAATGTGCAAAAATGTGCATTTCACATTTAACTTATGCATGACGTGCATTTTCCTAAATTCTCAATACTTTCTCATAAATTACTATTCTAGCCTTAACATGGGTAACGGGATATTACATTATCTGTCACTTTAGGTACTTCGTCATCATAGTACTTTGATTTTGCTTGTTGCAATCACATGACATCTGATTCTTCCATCCTTCAATCATCAAAAACACCATCTGTTCCATATATTGTTCATACCGATGATAACTATACTATGCATGTTCAAAGTATCGACACTGCTCACACACCCAAATTAGCTTTACCTAATACCTTTTTTGTTTCCAATCTTTCTTTGAATCTCATCTCTGTTGGTCAATTATGTGAATTTGGTGTTAACTTATCTTTTTTGAGTCGTAGTTGTACTATGTAGGATCTACAGACGGACGAGATCCTTGGGACAAGGCGTAAGGTTGGACGGCTGTTTGAGCTTACTTCCTTGCATCTTCCTTCCAAACTTACCATTGGTGCTGTCATGTTGCATATTTGACATTCTCGTCTTAGTCATCCTTTTAATGCCAGATCAGGCTCCTTAGTTTCTAGTGGCTCCTTAGGACCTGTTAAGTCTAAACATTTCGATTGTATTTCATGTCAAATTTCCAAAAGTCATTCTTTACTTTTTTTCTTTTAATGATTTTATTTCTTCGTACCTTTTGATATGATTCATTTTGACATCAGGGGCCCTGCTTCTAATGATACCATGGGTGGTCTACGATATTATGTTATTTTCATCGATGATTTTTCCCGTTACATATAGATTTATCTGATGCGTCATCGATCTGAATTGTTCACTATTTACTCTCGTTTTGCTCATATGATTCAAACTCAATTTTCATGTAAGATTAAAGTATTCCATGCTGACAATGCAATGGAATACAAAGATACCAATTTCATCCAATTTATTGCCTAAGATGGTACTATTATTCAAAGGTTTTGTCTAAATACCTCTTAACAAAATGTTCGAGCAGAATGCAAACATAGACATATTTTTAATACTATTCGATCCCTCCTCCTGTCTAGAAAAGTTTTGGGGTGAAGCTGCTCTCACTGCTATGTACACTATAAATCGTATTCCTTCCACTGTCATTAGTAACTTCTCTCCCTATGAACGTCTTTTTAAATATGCTCTTGATTATCAAACTCGTAAAGTTTTTGGTTGTGCTTCCTTTGTTCTTTTACAACCTCACAAATACACCAAATGAGAACCACGAGCACAGTTATATTGTTTCCTAGGATATGGTATAGAACATAAAGGGTTTAGATGTTGGGATCCCTTATGACAAAGGCTTTGTATCTCTCGCTATGTCACCTTCTGGGAATGTAAGATGTTTTCAGATCTTTCAAAATTTCGAGTTAGTGAGCCTCCTCGTCCATTTTTCTCCAATCCTACCATCTATCTTTTTCCTGATATTTCTCTTGTAGGTCCCTCAAATAGTTCACACAGCTTCGTTCCATCTCCACCTGATTCTATTACATCTCCTCCAACTTTGGATCTCTCAAGTACTCCACCTAATCCTTCTCCACCTCCACAGATCACCCTTCTCCATACTGACTGTGTAAGTCAACCTTCTGTCTATCTTTGTGACTTTTATGTTTATTCTACTATTGTCTCTCTATATAAACCTCGCACCTATCGCGAGGTCAGTTCTGACCCTTTATGATAGCAAGCAATGACAGACGAACTACAAGCGCTCACTAGTACAAATACTTGGGACTTGGTTAACCTACCTCCTGATAAGTTCGTTGTTGGGTGAAAATGAGTTTATAAAATCAAAACTCGTGCTGATGGGTTTGTTGAATACTACAAAGCCCAACTTGTTGCTAAAGGATTCACACAGGAGTATGGCATTGACTATGACAAGACACTTGCCCCGGTAGCCTACTTGACTTTAGTTTGCAGTCTCATTGTAGTTGCTGCTAGCAAACGTTAGGCTCTATTACAAATGGATGTCAAAAATGCCTTTCTCAATGGTGACCTTATAGAAGGAGTATACAAGAAACCTCCTCTTGTTAGGTTCCGATCATGCATCTCATACATAATATATATCAAATATACGCAGCAGAAATAAAACGGAACCTCCAAAATCATATCTACTCATACATATAGATATAGAAAAACAAAAACATGAGATGTAAGATGTTTACATACCTTTATGACAATCTCCTTCGTTCTTTAATCTTCTCCACGTTGGGTTGTTGTGAATCACAAAGATCAACGCAGACTATCTCTAAAGAAAGTCCACACAAAGATAAAAGGATAAAATCTCACTAAGAGATAGTTAAAAGTCTTACTTTGTGCTAGTAAAGACAAGAACTTTTGAGAGAGTTAGAGAGAAAAAGTGTGTGCGTGAGAAAAATTATGTGTGTAAGAAAAAGAACCTTTCTTTTTCTTTTCTTGTGTCTTACACAAGATGCATGAAAAGCATCTCAATTTTTAGCATCATTTGGCCTTCCATAAGCCCCATCACTAATGGAAAGTTATGGGAAGTTAATGGTCATGAATAGCATGCATTAATGGAAGTTATGGGAAGTTAATGGCCATGAATAACATGCATTAATGGAAGCCAACAACACTTATTTCTAATCCATTCCATGCAACGTTTCCTACCACGATCACATCGAGATACAATCCCGAAATGCTCTCTCATATCTTGAACCATCATTCAAGACCATTTTAGGCATCCTTCAGATCTCCTATGTGTGTGACCTACTAAGTTTCTGATTATGTTGGCCACTTGAATTAATACTTAATTCAAGTAAGTCAAGAGTGGTATCTAGCAACATGTCATGACCTTCAATTGACTAAAAGGTCAGTGGTTTGAATACGAACCCTTCCATACACAGTGTTGCTATGCAATTTGTCCTTTCACTATCTATACCCCTTTTGGTTAAGAGTATGGTCAAAGTTTCAACTTCCACTAGACTGACTACATCACATCTAGTCCAAGTGTTATTAGATCTTGTTATGAGGATCTCATTACTCTACGTATCATTGAAGACTCTCTTTATAACACATATATACTATGGCCAGAGACTCCTGAGTAATAACCCCAACAAGAGGTCGTGGGTATTATCTCCTTCTATCAGGCGTGCGAATCCTTTATTGGCTTCTCAATTACCTCCGAATACCTCAAGTTATACCCAATCACCACCCTATGAGTAACCCCTAAAAGGCACCGATGAATGGAGTCAAAGTACAGGATCAGTATCCGAGACATTCTTGAGCACCTCAAGTTAAAAATATGTGCACCATTGCTATGATGATACTATCATTGACACTAGAATAAAATATCCATTTGATTGTCTCACAATAGGTCAATCCAATGTACTTACTACCCTTAGTAAGTGTTGGACCCCAAACTCTTTTGATTTATTAAATGGAAGTAATTGAGGAAATGAAGTTGAATGAATATCTTGTATAAGTATTATGAACTAATATTTTAAGGAAATTTATGAGAAATGAATTGTTTAATTTTGAGGACTTTGATATTGGAGTGAACTTATATGGATTA
>JANKOE010341074.1:0-16507 GCA_026284465.1 Erythroxylum citrifolium | reverse complement strand
TTCTCTTTAGGCCCAAAGCCCATCTAACACATTAATTATTATACTTAATTTCTTAATTACCTTCATTCTTGCCATATACTATCTTACTTAAGCTAATCATGCTTATTTAGTCATAAAAAAAATTCGGGGCTGACAAAAAATGTATGGTTTTTGTATGATTTTGAATAAGATTTGTGTTTGAATGAATGGAATAAGAAAGAAAAAAAATTATACCGATTTTCAGATCGTTTAGTCTAAGGTTTCCAATGCAATAATTTGCTAAGGTTTGTACGCTACGGATGTCGGAATTTGTTTCAATTCGTTTCGAATCGGTTTGTTTCGATTCGCTTTCGATACTTCCGCTTTTGAGTTTGTTTTCCGCCTTTGTGTATCCGATTTTCTCGTTCAATTCGTTTTGATTCGCTTCGTTCACTTTATCATTTCTTTTGCATACGTTGATCCCGAGCCTCTCGATTTGTTCGATAACTTCGTTTTGTTTCCGCTTTTCGTATTCCGTTCTTTCGCTTATGTTAGTTCTTTCGTTTCCGTTTTGTTCCGATTTTTTTCTTTTTGGTTACGTTTTCCGTTTTTCGATTCCATTCTCCGGTTAGGATCCAGTTCTGAGATCGGGTCCCAACATAGAGGTTGTTGCTAATTGGCTTCATTGGTGGATGAAATAGGTAGTTGTTGTTCAATAGGATCAGATTGATTTGGTTGTCGTAGGGAGGAACATCTTCGGTAGTTGCCACCCCTTTTCCATTGTTTCTACCAAGTGTCATTATATTGAATATCTATAACTCACACCAATATTTTGCATACATAAGGCAAACACCAACAATCCACATAAACATAAGTAAAAGAACAACATTTGCATAAACATAAGTCAAACACCAACATTTCGTATAAACATAAGTCAAACATTAACAATACCCATTAACATAAGTGAAATATCAACAACATGGATTAACGTAACTCAAACATCAACATAACATTTCAGAGAATATAAACAATTTATTTACCTTCAACCATCATCATCAAGATTTTGAAAATCATCATCATTAATTACATTATCATTAGACTCTTCATCACTAATATATTAAAGTATCATCATTGTCATTTAATTCATCCTGAATATAGTCTTCTTTTGTTTATACGATAAGATTAGCTTGGACTTCATTCAATTGTACTATATTTGGATCAACATCTCTCCTATGTAATGATGATATATCGACATCTTCTATTTGAATGGCTTCATCATTGAACTCTAATTCAATCTTTTGATATACTTCATCTTCATCCTCTATCAATTGACTATTATCCCTTTCAAAAAAATTGAAGAGATTTCAGCGTTGAAACTTTTGAACAACCTTCCAATTGGTACCTAATACAGTATCGTTGAGGTAGAAAACTTGCTTCACTTGCTTTTAAGGACAAAAGGGTCATTATCATACCATGTCTTACTAACATTGATGCTAGTAATATTCCGGTTAACTTTCGTATCAGTGAGATTAAACCATTTGCACTTAAATAGAACAAACTTCTTGTCCTTGATGTAGTACAACTCTATTATTTCAAAACTGATATCATAGAAGTCAATAACATAGTCGCCATGACATCCCGCATTAACAACCCCATAATTTTGGCTTCTAAGTCGACTGTCTTGATCTTGTATATGAAATCTCACCCTATTAACAATGTAACCTGTATATTTTTTCCCACAAATTTTAGGCCCATATGCCAAAAAACATAATGTTGTTGTTGCCTCTACCATGTTACAGTTATGTAACCGTATCTTCTGTATGATAAGATGAAATTAAAAGTTAATCTAACATGCAAATTGTCACAAGTTCATAATATGTAATCAATATGTAACTTACTCAATTTCTAAACCTTGATACAAACTTAAGCTTATGTCTTTCTTCAACATTAATAATCCCTTTGCTTTGATGGACTCTTTGTGCTCTCTATTTAAAAAAGAAAATAGAGGTAAGGAAATGAGATTCAATCACAAGATTCTAATATGATTGTTTAAATCAAAAGTAATATATATACTCCATATATATATAGACTTTCTTACAATTGTTCAAAATATACCAATGGCCGATTTTGAATTCGTCTTTAGTTAACTCCACATATTTATCCACACCAAGTGGCCTTACTTTTTGGTTTCATCAAAATCAAAGTTACGTTTTGGTTTATTAAATCTTGTCTCCATGTCATTTAAGTACATCGAACAAAATGCCAAGCATTCATTTGCTATATAAGCCTCTGCAATAGACCCTTCAGATCAAGCATTATTAGGTACATAATGCTTAAGAAAGCATAAAAACCATACATGAATGGAAAATTTAAGTATTTCCTTACTTTAGTCTATGAGATAGACTATTTTCTTCACAAAAAGAGACATAACGTGTGCTAATTTTTTTATACTTTATTATTATTCAATCTCAATGACTAAGAATAATTTAAAAATGCATAAATGCAATATGAATATCATAATTATGATCTCATCATAATTTCATTTACAATATACATTTACCCTATGGACTTTATCACATACATATGAATATATACAGGATAAAGAAGTTTCAAATAATTATGTCACTAAAATTAAAACCAACTAATTGGTTATAAGGCATAAACTAACATAATGCGGCTAGCACAAAAGGTTTTTATTTCATACAAGAAAAAGGCATTTTCTTTCATTCCTTTGAGTATTGAGCAAGCAAATACTTATGTGATTGAGAATTTTCAATCATTATTTTTATAATGCATATTACTCAATTTTAGAAAGTTTAATCTAATAATGTATTTTTAATAAATGATTCAATAATTTAGTTTAATCTATAGTTAATAATTATTTTACCTCTGAACTTTTTTCAATGTATAAGTTGTAAAAAGTTCTTTTTGATCCTTAATATTTAGAATAAATATAGGTTAGTTCATAAAGCACTACAACAGAACAAGGTTTTGGCGACGAATAATTTCGTTGTCGAAAGAGAACATATTGTCACAAAATTTTTTTAGGGACGATAAAAAGTCGCCAATCAAGTGGTCGCAAAAGCCCAATAGCAAATAATTATCTATGATACTTTTACAAAATCGTCACCTAATTGATTTTGCTACGATCACAGGTCTGTTACAAAAAGGGATAGGCAAGGAGAAACCAATTTGTCTCAAATGACATATTGCGATGTTTGATTTTGGTGGCTAAAGGTAATTAGCTTTGTTAGCGTAGGCGTAGGTAAGAATGTTTAGCAACGATTTATTTTTCGTAGCAGAATTTATTTAGTTACGCGTTTGGAAACATAACTAAAGGTTCTTGGAGACGTTTTGTGAAATGTAGCTAAAAAGATTTGGCGTCTATTTTGTATTTGTAGCTAAAAAGTTTTTGTGACGAATGTTTATTTTTAATGACCCTTTCCTATTACCAATTTATCATTTAATTATAACTATTGATAACATTTTTAATTTATGTTATTGTTTTTAACATTGTTTTAATTATAATTAAATTTTTTTAATTATTGTTGGTAACATTGTTTGAATAATAAATAAGTAAAATAAAATAAAATGTTCCATAATTAAAAATTAATTAATTTTATAAACAATAAAATGTAATTAAATTTTAATTACAAAACTTAAGAAAAAATTTGTGGACAAACTAGGACTCTTCATTGTCATTATTATTTTCATACTTTGACCCAACTATTTGTTTGACCATCTTTCTAAGCTTGGTCAACTCTTTTTTAGTACGGTCTAATTTTTGCTCATTACGTTGTAAATTTTCTTTAGTACGCTCTAAGTTTTCTTCTGTACGATCTAACTTTTCTTCATTACAATGTAACTGAGTCTTAAGCAACCGGTTCGCCTCTTGAAGCTTCGTTACATAGGCTGAGCATGACAATGATGAACCAATTGGCTTAGGGGCATACGTAAGACCTTTGATATACCTTGATCTTGTACCAAGGAAGTTATTGCAAATGTCATCTACATTAAGCTCATTTCTGTCAGAAAATGATCTCTACAACAACTCTTACATCTTATCCTAAAATTTAAAACACAAAATCGATGTGTAATTCAAATATTATTAGTTAGTATTACATAAATAAATAAACTTTAAATTTTTTTTTTATGTTTACGTAATTATTCTGCACTTCTTCAAACTTCCAGCCTTCACCTTCCTTGAAGTGTATCAGTTTGTAGAGTGTGATATCACACTCTTGTTCATGTAGTTGAGTCTAACTCTATTATATGAATTTAAAAAAATTGAAACACAATAGATTACATTGTATTTACTAATATAATAATAACTTCTAAAAAAAGAACTTACAAATTCTTGTAGTACGATAATAAATAATTTGGAGCTAGTGTTGTGAGGAGTTTTCATTTTTCCTCTGTTAACCTTCGCTTTCTTACACTTTTCCTAAATAAAGAAAAGAAATAGACATTAAATTATGTAAAAAAATTAATGGAAACAAATGTGAAGAGAAAGAAGACAAACCTTAACTTTGGCAGAGGCCCAATAATCACACATTTCACTCCAATTTTCTAAAGTTTCCTGTTCTGGAACATGTCTCCTTGCGTCCTCATCTGAAGGAAAAGACTTGTAGTATTTATGAAATCGATCACAATGATCTTTCATACTTTGTTTCAACAATGAACTCATACATATCAAAACTTCAGGGTTATCGATATCGACAATATTGAGCTTCATCTGTGAACAACACGTATAAGTTAAATTAATCTTTAAATAAGTTAAACAAAATTGCATATAATTAAATAAATTGAAAAATTACCGAAACTTTGTCCAAAGCATTTTGTAGCAAGTTCTCTTCCTTCAAATGCCTGCCATGCTGAAGGCAAGGAAATTCATTCCTGACAGCAACTCCCAACTCATTGGACAACTTTGCTAATTGGATCTTGTCAATAGGATAACGTTACGAGGGGCCAATATGCACAGACAACTTGCTGTTCATTGCAACACTCATGCGTTGCAACTTAAAACCTTTAGTGATACCTCTACTTCTTTTTCTTATGACAGTATTGGAACCTGACAATAAAAGAACAATGATAAGAAAAAACACATTAAACTTGTAAATATATATTTGAACATAACTCTAATGATAGGTGGTTAAGAATAACAGACCTGAAGATCCGTCAGCACTAGTTGAGGTAGATAGATGTTGTTGCTAACTAGCTTCATTGGTGGATGAAATCGGTGGATGTTGCTCGATAGGGACAGATTGATTTGCTTGTTATAAGGGAGGAACATCTTTGGTAGTTGCCACCCTCTTTCCCTTGTTTTTACCAAGTGCCATTTTATTGAATATTTATAAGTAAAACGCCAGCATTCCACATACATAAGGCAAACACCAATAATCCACATAAACATAAGTAAAAAAACAACATTTGCATAAACATAAGTAGACACCAACATTCCGCATAAACATAAGTAAAACATCAATAATATGCATTAACATAAGTGAAATATCAACAATACGGATTAACATAACTCAAAAATCAACATACCATTTCAGAGAATATAAATAATTTATTTACCTTCAATCATCATCATCATGATTTTGAAATTCATCATCATTAATTACATTATCATTAGACTCTTCATCACTAATATATTCGGCCAAAGTATCATCATTGTCATTTAATTCATCCTAAGTATAGTGTTCATCTGTTTATATGATAAGATTGGCTTGGACTTCATCCCGTTGTACTATATTGGGATCAACATCTCTCTTATGAAATGATGATATGTCTATATCTTCTATTCGAATGGCTTCATTATTGAACTCCAATTTAATATTTTGATATACTTCATCTTTATCCTTTATGAATTGACCATTATCCTTTTCCCAAAAATAGAAGAGATTTTGGTGTTGAAACTTTTGAACAATCTTCTAATTGGTACCCAATATAGTATCGTTAAGGTAGAAAACTTGCTTCACTTGCTTTCAAGGACAAAAGGGTCATTATCATACCATGTCTTACTAACATTGATGCTATTAATATTCCCTTTCATTTTCATGTCAGTGAGATTAAACCATTTGTACTTAAATAGAACAATCTTCTTATCTTTGATGTAGTACAGCTCTATTATTTGAGAGAGAAATGACACAGTAGAAGTCAATACAATCATTGGCATAATGTTGCTTAACAACAACACCTTAATTTTGGCTTCTAAGTCGACTGTCTCGATCTTGTATATGAAATCTCACCCTATAAATAATGCAACATGTATTTTCCCCTCATAAATATGAGGCCCATATACCAAACAATATAATGTTGTTGTTATCTCTATCATGTTACAGTTATATAATTGTATCTTCTGTATGACAAAATGGAATTAGAAGTTAATCTAACATACAAATTGTCATAAGTTCATAATATATAATCAATATATAACTTACTCGATTTCTAAACCATGATACAAACATAAGCTTATGTCTTTCTTCAATATTAATAATCTCTTTGCTTCAAATGGACTCCTGGTGCTCTCTATTTAAAAAAGAAAATAGAGGTAAGGAAATAATATTCAATCACAAAATTCTAATATGATTGTTTAAATAAAAAGTAATATACAAACTCCATATACATATTGACTTTCTTGCAATTGTTCAAAATATGTCAATGGGCAATTTCGAATTCGTCTTTAGTTAACTCCACATTTTTACCCACACTAAGTGACCTTACTCTTTGAGAGAAAATTGACAAGCTACCATCTTTATCTAAATCAAAGTTATGTTCTAGCTTACGAAATCTTGTCTCCACGTCATTTAAGTACATCAAACAAAATGTCAAGCATTCATTTACTATATAAACATCTGTAATAGACCCTTCAGGTTGAGCTCTATTACATACATAATGCTTAAGAGAGCAAAAAGAACCTTAACAAAATGTAAAATATTAGTAATTATTACTAACAAATAACTTTAAAAAAATTAAAATTTAATTACCTTTCAAATGGAAACATCCATCTAAATTGAACCAGTCCACAGAGTTTTGCTTCATATGGTAAGTGAATTGCCAAATGAACCATAACATCAAAAAAGGATGGGGGAAATACTAGTTCAAGCTTATATAGAATCAAAGCTATGTCTTTTTTCCATTTTGTCAAGCTCTTCAACTTTAAGTGTCTTGCAACGTAATTGCTTAAAAACTCACCCAATTGACCTAATGTTACAAACACATCTTTCCACCAACATCCATGTATTCCAACTTACGTTCGCTATGATAAAGCCATAGAGTATAGAATTTATCTATGGCTCGGATTAGAAAATGATTATATACCAAATCCTGACTTTGCAAGTCGACATTTAAGCAATTGATGTAATGACAATAAATATGACATTCATCACCCATTTGATGCTGTACAAATTGCATGAATCTCTTATCTCCTTTTACATATTCAGTGGACCATTTTCGATGAGACATCTAACTTTTATCCATGTAGCTATACAATAAAAAGTTAATAACTAAATTATTAAATGTAATCCTTATACAATTTTACGTGACAATAAAAGTTACTTCTAATTAGAGTATTTTTTATTGAAGTTCGTTCACAAAGTTATAAAGCAAAGAAAAACTAAGGTACATGGCGTTGTTTACACTTGTGAATCGAGAAAGGGACTTCTCGTTGCCGCTCCTAGGGTCGTGGAATTTTTTATTGATAAGCCTTATCAGAGTTGTATCACCGGTTTCTAGCCTATATATCATCTTACGTTTCTAAGAATATTGCAAACCACAACACAAAACTAACACATCCTTTGCATTCACACAAAACCTGAACACAAACTCACGTACTATGAAAGCCAAACATATGGTAAAAATTAGTTGGACGACTTACTTGGACCGACGGAAAACTGCAGACGTCAAAGAAGAAGGATAAGGTCGGTCGATTATTGACGCTCTAAAACATAAGTTACAACCTGCGAAAAAGACAAATTTGTATTTAATGTAATACACTTGTTCAAAAATTACAATTTTTGGACACGTAACCAGTATCTTACCGTTAATAAAGTTTCAATGACTTTGTGGCAGTTAAGGGCTCACTATAATTTGTGATCGAGGAAAACTTCAACTGAGAGCAAGAAACCAAATCTGAGAGTGACATTATTTTATCAAAGTGAACCATCACAATCTTCTTATAGGCAGTAGTAAAACAAGGTTCCTAACACATTTTAACATTGACTCAACCAATTGAACACACATATTGCAGATTTAAGGACTTACCTTTAAGAATTACTTACCCTCATGATTGGTCAAGCATTTTTATTTCTTTAAGGATTATATGCTTATACCCTTATTAATCTTCCAATTTACTTAACCTTAAAAATTAAAAATTAAAAATTTTCATATAAACATAATTGCTTACTTACCTTTATGATATTATTTAATTGTCATATAAACTCTTTTCATATTTTGTTAACTTTATATATTTTTATTAAAGCAGAACACAACCACCATTGAAGACACAACACAACCACCATCAAGAAATTTCTTCGAACACCTTATGGACGACCAAATTTCAACTAAAAATAAAAAAAAAACAATTCTCTCTTTTCCCTTTCTTCACCAACATTAACACATATTCACAACCATTCAACCACTATAAGTCCTAATTAACACAAACAACTCAACAAAAAAATTAAAAACATAACTCAAACATAGCATGTTTTTGGACACAATGATAGAAGAAAAAAAGCCCAAAACATCTATCAAACTACTTACCAGGTGGAGAGAAACTGTAGGGGGACAATGGAGGACAAAAATTCGCAAAGAGAGGATAGGAAAATGAATGGACAAAGGTGGTTTAAGTAGAATAAAAATCGGGCAGGGAGAGAGGACTGAACGAAATAAACAGGCAAGGAGGGGGAGGGCTTTCTAGCGTGTCTGATAAAATTGATGCTGGGATGAAATTGTTTGTCGTCCTATAAACGACATCATCTCGGCATAAATTTTTCTTATCATCCACTACATTTGGCGACGAAAACATAATTCGTTGCCAAATGTCCAACATTTGCCTACCAAATTAAAAAACTTTTGCCAATACTAAACCTTTTTCACACATTTTTTTCTAAAAAGATTATAAAAAGTATATGTTACAATCAAATTTGTTCACTAAATTTGTTTTACAATTATGCAATTAACAACATTAACATCATGTAGTAATCTTTGAAATGACATTATTGTTAAAGTCATTTTCAATAATATTCAAAATTTATAAAATCTTTATATTAATATTTAATGTTGATTACCATTTTCTAATATATTGCAAATTATTTCTAATTAAACTGCTATTATTATTATTAGCATATATTGTAATTAACTTAATGTGTTATGAAAGTATACATATTAATCCTAACTATTATAGTGATTTATTAAATATTACATTATATAAAATTTTTTCCATATCTTACTCTATCTGTAATAATAGTTATCTAATTATTATATAAAAATTTTGTACTGTAACATATAAAATATATATTATATAATTATGTTAGGCAAAGGTGACATTGAATATGGCAATGTCTTCGTATTTGGCAATTATTTTTTTTGTTACTAACAAAATTGCACTATATTTCTTTCGACAAAATAAAAAACAAAAGTGTTTACCTTAACAAGAAATGATGTCGTTTTGTATTATGTTATTAACACGAAAACGAACCTCTCTTCATTTTTGTGTTAGCCATCAACATTCTTATATGTTCATGGTGCAATAACCATTGTCTCCTTTCTTGTGCTCATCTCGTGTGTTGTGGTTGTCACCTTCAAAGAAGCATCCTTAACTGTGTTGGTATTGTTCTTCTTTTCTATTTTCAAATCCTCCTTCTTGTGCTCTGTTTTACTTATACGTTTAGGTGTTTATTGTGAGTTTTTTTACTGCAAATGGTATGAGTTGTGTTTCGAAGATGATTTATTGTCTTCCTTAGTTGGTTGTATATAGATTAACTTTTTGTTACCTCCTTTTACGCTTCTCTCAAGAAAGCCTACTAACTATTTGATGAAGGGTCTAAAAGAGTATTTAACTCTTTTTGTTGTTAGGGAAAATTAGTCTTTTTTAGCATACACCACTTGTTCAGATTGAAAATTTCATATTTTTGAAAGAATAGTAATATAACCCTATATAGATAATACTATATTTATGTAAATAAATAATATGGTCATGTGTACTCTAGTTTAAATTCTAAAATTTAGATATGATATAAAGGGTAAATGGATTACTTTTATTTTAATAAGTGTGACTTTCATCTCATTAGGCAGATTGAAGATGTATAAGTACTAAATTGTAGCACTTTTACTTATCATCGAAAATTTAATTGAACATAATGAATTTTATTCTATATTCACTTTTCGAAATATAATTTTTAACATAATTCATCGAGGAATGTCAACGTGGTGATTAGTTTCCGATGGTGGAAATTCACTCTGTTGGGAGGAATGTGGCAAAATTTTCCCTAATGAAGAAAAGATCAATGCAGAATAAATCCCTCTTTATACACTAATAACCGTTTGCCTTTTATAATCGATCTTCTTCTTTAAGGTTTTTAGTATCATTTGAACTGCTTCGCTTTCCTTATTATCTAGATCTCATTTCCTATTATGAAGTTATTATATATATGAATATTTGATAGTAGATACTATATGTTGTGTTAAACTTCCTTGAATCTTCAAGAGAACATAGATGGAAATGGAGGTGGAGACGATGTCACAATGGTCTGTAAAGGATTAGGGAAATCGATCGTTTTGAAAAATTCATCGATTCCAATGACTATGTCTGGTCAATCAGGCATGCATGTGTTTCAATTTGGGTTTGTTATACAATTTCACAAAACTAGCAATCTAAGTTCTTTACTGATTGTGTCTTAGGTGAAACGCATCATACTGGCAGTTCATATGATCAAGTTATCTTTCATACTACATCTGGGGATTCATTCACTATATCCTCTAGAAATTTAGCTATAACAAATAAGCTATTGGAAGAGGGTGTTAATAACCCTATACTTGAGGGAAGATCTTTCACTATTTCAATTGATGCCTTCGAACATGCAAGGAACCTTTTTGGGAATCCAGACATAGGAAACTTATTTGCCTTTACCGACTCTCATGTCACTTGGAATTCAAAAAAATAATTATTTCATGTTTTTATCATGGAATTAGCTTGAAAGTTTATTTATTATTTTGTCTGTAAGAATTTTTAAAACAACCCCTCTACTAGTTAAGGGTAAGGTTGCATACTATTTAACTTCCCAAAACCCCACATATTAGCGGGATTGATACTTGGTATTGTTGTTGTTGTATGTCTATAAGAATTGTTAAACTTCTAATTAAAATCTTGTATTACTAGGATTATATAAATGTCAATTATAATTAACCTTAACTACGATTATTAAGTACACTTAGCTTTACAAACTATCTTCCAAATATTATTAATTTTAACAATACTATCACATACAAACATTCATCAAAATTCCCCTACAAATTTATGAAAAATATTTAACATTAACATTTTGTGAAAATATTCTTATTCGTTGCAAATGCTTTTGGATTGGCAACGAAACTCAGTAGCCATCGTTAAAACTTGATGTTATTGTGACGATGGT
This sequence comes from Erythroxylum citrifolium, assembly GCA_026284465.1. Lineage (NCBI taxonomy): Eukaryota > Viridiplantae > Streptophyta > Magnoliopsida > Malpighiales > Erythroxylaceae > Erythroxylum > Erythroxylum citrifolium. The sequence goes on along the minus strand of JANKOE010341074.1, from coordinate 4,910 downwards.
CGATAATCGTTAAAGCATGTTTGCTCTACTGACGTTTTAGTAAACCATCATAAAATCGTTTACTTCTAGTGACAAATTTGTAAATCGTCACCAAAAAGTTGCTTTTAGCGAAATTTGTGAAATTGTCACCAATTAAGATGTAGCCAATAAATGCATCTATTGTAGTGAAGGTTTTAGGGGATACAAAAAGATTCATAACATTTCAAAATCACTTGAAATGAATATCTAGTTATCAGAATTCTTAATCTATGCTTTAGCCTGTAGCAAATATTAGGTTAAGTGATATTGCATTAAAGTTTGACCTTTCATTTTAGAATTTTCAAGATTTGTTCTGAATAAACTCTTACATTTCTAGTCATTACTGTCTGTATCCAACTTCACTCTTAACTTCTCTGCATGTATCTTAATGATTTTTGTTCTGAAGTAGCAATATTAAGTATTATATTTTATGGGTTAATCACATCATATGATCACTCTCATAGTCATGTCCAGGTGATAGATCAGTGCCACCATTACTCCTTATAAATGGCTCTAAATTTAGGATGGTGGGCTTTTCCGATTATCCTAGGGAATGAGGTACGATACCGTGGTTTGGCGTTGGTTTTCCATTGATTCTAAATCACGCACTAGCTATTGTATCATAAACTTTCCATGAATGGGAAATTCCTAAAATAATTATATTAACGTATATTATCACACAATCTCTCTCAGTCAACTAATCCCATATAGTTAGCCTTTATTTGTGCCTAAGATCATGTATATTAATGATGTATTTTATTATGTTGATTTGTTCCTTTAATTAGAGACATCTACAATGTGCGAAAGCCATCAAACTTGACTTTCGATAGTTTGAAACAGTTGAAGAGTTATGGAATTTTCTGAAAAATCGTTACTCTGTATCAAATGATGTCCATCGATTTCAACTTTACAAGAGACTCCATTGAACGCAATAGCAACCTGGACAGATAATACATAATTATGTGTCTGAATTACAAGAACTTTGGGATTAACTAGCACTTGGGGATCTTACCTGGCCTAGTCCTGATGTTGTTGTGCTCTATGCAAATCTTCGAGATTGTCAACATATATGGCACTTGCTTATAACTCTCAAGGATGAATTCAAACCCATTCACAACTCTCTTCTCTATAGAGGAACTCTACCAAATCTTGACACTATCATTAAGGAGCTAATCTTAGAGGAAAGTCGTCTTAATATGCTACGCCTTGAAAAAACTGTCTCATCTACTAATGTTGTCCTTGCAACACATAACCCCACCTTAGACTTCCCAAAATTCAGGTAAGAAGTATTATAAAGGATCTTACAGCTACTGTAAAATGCTCAGACATCACATCTCTGAATGTAGAAAACAACTCAAATAGGACTTTGGATAAGGTAATTCTTCTAAATATTCCTAACCTCCTTTCACTGCTGCTGCTGCCACTAAGGGGCCCATAAAAAGCACCTCTCCCAAATTCTCCTTAAAAGACCTTCATGCCTTTCTTCAATAACTTCAACCAGATTCTGGTATAGTCTTCTCCTCTGCCCTATCTGTCACATCAAGTACTTCAAACTCTTGGTATCTTGATTTTGCCTGTTGTAATCATATGACATCTGATTAATCTATTATTGAATCTTTAACAACGTCATCTATTCCACACATTGTCCACGCTGCCGATAATTCTACTATACATGTACAACATATAGGCACTAGTCACACTTCTACATTACATTTACCTTAAACCTTTCTCATTCCCAAACTCTCATTAAACCTTATTTCTATTGTATAATTATGTGAACTTGGTATTAACTTATCTTTTTCGAGTCATGGTTGTATTGTACAGGATCTACAAACGGGCAAGATCTTTGGGAAAGGGCGTAAGGTTGGATGGGTGTTTGAGCTTACTTCACTAAATCTTACTTCAAAGCTTATAGTAGGTTCTGTCACTTCTCATATCTGGCACTCTCGATTGGTTCATCCTTTTACCTCTAGATTAAGGTCTTTAATCTCTAGCAGCACTCTAGGTCATGTTAAGACTGAACACTTTGATTGTGTTCCTTGTCAACTTTCTAAACATTATGCTTTACCATTTTCTAACAATGATTCTATCTCTTTAACACCTTTTGATCTAATTCACTCTAATATTTGGGGTCTTGTACCTTATGAAACTATGGGTGGCATGAAATATTTTGTGATCTTTATTGATGACTTTTCTCTCAATACCTGGATTTATCTTATGCGTCATAAATCTGAACTATTCTGCATTTACTCTCGCTTTACTAATATGATTCACACTCAGTTCTCTTGCAAGATTAAATGTTTTCGGACTAGTAACACAATGGAATACAATGATACAAATTTCTCAACTTTCTTAATCAACAAGGAACCATCATTCAAAGATCTTGTTAAAACACCTCTCAATAAAAATGGTCAGGCAGAACGCAATCATAGACATATTCTTGACACTACTCGATCCCTTCTTTTATCATCTTCTTGTCCTGAAAACCTTTGGGGAGAAGCAGCCTTTACTGTTGTATATACTATCAATCGTATTCCCTCTCCTACCATAGGTAATATCTCTCCTTATAAGCGCTTATTTAATCATGCTCCTGAATATCAGTCTCTTAAAGTTTTTGGTTGTGTATGCTTTGTTCCATTACATCATCATGAACACACCAAACTTAAACCTAGAGCACGTTTATGTTGTTTGCTAGGGCATGGGATAGAACATAAAGGATATAGATGTTGGGATCCATTATCTCAAAGACTTCGAATCTCTCGACATATCACCTTTTAGGAACATAAAATGTTCTCCACACTATCAAAATTTTGAGTTAGTGAACCTACACACAAATTTTTCTCTGACCCTACCATATCTTTGTTTCCTGATATTTTTTCTGTAAGTCCATCTTACAACTCTCACAACTTAACCCAACGGATGATTGATCCTATTGTATCTTCTCCAACTGTAGATCCTCCATCATCAAATACCCCTTCTGCAAAATCTATTGAGCCTCCACAACCCCTCCGTCAATCTTTTAGAGTAAGTCAACCCTCTACTCATCTGAAAGACTTCCATGTTTATTTTACTATTGTTTCTCATTATGAACCTTCCACATACTGCGAGGCCAACTCTAATCCCCTTATGGAAGCAAGCAATGGCATAAAAATTACAGGCTCTCTCTAACACCAACACTTGGGAGTTAGTTGACCTACCTTCAGATAAGTTTGTTGTTGGTTGTAAATGGGTCTACAAAATCAAAACTCGAGTTGATGGATCAGTTGAAAGATACATGCAAGGAATGATTAGTTGTCATTTACTCAAGAATATATAGTTGACTATGAGGAAACCTTTGCTCCAGTAGCTCGCCTAACTTCAGTCCGTAGTCTTATTACTGTAGCAGCAAGTAAGCAAGGGAATTGTTCCAGATAGATGTCAAGAATCCTTTCTTAATGGTGATCTTGATGAAGAAGTATACATGCAACCTCCACTTGGGTATGAGCATCCACGTAATAAAGTTTATCGTCTCCGCAAAGCCTTATATGGCCTTAAGCAAGCTCCTCGAACATGATTTGCTAAATTCAGCTCCACTATCAACCATCTGGGCTTCACATCTAGTTCTTATGACCATGCCATGTTTATCCAAAAAACAGATCAAGGGTGTACTCTTCTCCTTTTATATGTTAATAATATGATAATAACTGGCGATGACACTCAAGGGATCACCACTCTTAAATCCTGTCTTCATCAACAATTTGAAATGAAAGATTTAGGTCCCCTTAAGCTATTTTTTATGCCTTGAAAGTATCTTTTGATGATTTAGGTTACTACTTATCTCAAGCAAAGTATGCTACTGGTCTTATCTCTCGTGTTGGTCTCACTTATACTAAGATTGTTAACACTCCACTCGATTCTAATGATCATCTCTCTGCCACTAATGGAGCTCCTCTGAGTGATGGTACACTTTATCGACAACTAGTTGGTAGTCTTATATATCTTACTGTCACTTCCCCATATATCGCTCATGCAGTTCACATTGTTAGTCAATTCATGTCTACACCGTTTACCACTCACATCTCTGCTATTCTTCGTATACTTCGACATATTCAAGGTACTTTGTTTCATGGACTGCACTTTATTCGTCCATCTTCATTGGATTTACGTGCATACTTTGATGCTGATTTGGCTGGGGACCAACTGATTGTTAATCTACCACTGGGTACTGTTTCTTTCTTGACACATCACTCATTTCTTGGGGTAGTAAGAAGCAAACGATTGTCTTTCGCTCAAGCACTGAATTAGAATACCGAGGCCTCACTGACACTACCTTTAAACTTTTATGGTTATGATGGTTACTTTAGGACATCAATGTCATGTTCTCTTCATCAGTTCCTCTCTTCTGTGACAATCATAGTTCCACGCAGATTGCTCACAATGATGTCTTTCATGAACGAACAAAATACATCGAGATTGATTGTCATCTTATACGTCATCATGTGCTTCACAGAATCATACAACTTGTCTCAATCTCATCTCAAGCAGAAATTGCTCATCTGTTTATGAAATCACGTCCGCATCGACATTTTCAAGAAGACCAAACTCAAGTTATCATCGTCACTATCGCCTTGAGTTTCAGGGGTTATATTAACATATATTATCACACAATCTTAGTCAACTAATCCCCTATAATTAGCCTTTATTTATGCCTAAGATCATGTACATTAATGACGTATTTTTTTATGTTGAATTGTTGCTTTAATTAGAGACATCTACAATGTATAATTAGGAGTATGTAAGTCTCTTTTGAGACACACAGAAATACAAACTTCATCTTCAATTCTTTCTGTCATTCTCTATCTCTACAGACTACAAATTAGTTTCATGATTATTCCTCACTTTCTCCCTTCAAA
>JANKOE010340972.1:0-16508 GCA_026284465.1 Erythroxylum citrifolium | reverse complement strand
TTTATTAAGCAAAACAAAAAATTGTTACCTTCATCCCATCTCTACCAAAACCTGCAAATCAATCTGTTCCCATCACCCCAGACAATGGAATAATATAATGCTGAGACTGAAAAAATCAGAAAAAACCGGTTGAAATTTAGGAACTTCAACAAATGCAAGCTAAATTAGTACATGTTCAGACAGGACAAAGATAAAGTAGAAGTCCTAATTAATTCAATAGGTAGATGTAAATTAAGATTCCTAACCCCTGAAATTGGTGAAACATCTTTAAAAAGCCACATTTATTACAATCTAATTCATTCTAGTAGTAAAGATAATTGAGAAGAGAGTAGTAATTAACAAAAGAATCGGAAGGGAATTCGTTGGCGAGGATTTGGTTCGCTCAACAAACGCTTCAACGGCAAAATTAACCCAAAATACTGTACAAAATTCAATCTGTTGAGTTTGTTAACAATTTAGGTTCTAAAGGCCAATGAAAGGAAAAAGGTATAAATGAATTGTTCTCGTTTCCATGATACAGAAGTTAAATGAAATCAATTCAAACACCAACCTAATCAGAAAGAAAGAGACTAATATAGAAAACAATACTGTACTACAGCAGCTTAGCAACAACAGTTCGGTTTCATTAGTATTTCCAATAATGTATCACTAATTTATTATTAATTGTCGTTTAATAGGAAGAAACTGAATAAAAACATTGACATGGAGACCCGTAGTCTAAATTCTAAAGTCGTGAATTGTATTGTAGCATACGTGGTTCAGAACTCAGAAACAATTGAAACAATAAACAAACAAAAATCCTAAATGAAAAAATGAATAACCGAATGACATATACTGCCAAAGGTTAGGTATTGGTGGCACTACCGCAGCAGTAGCTTGAATCCCGTGAACTCCATAAATCACGCTCTGAGCTCCCTCCGAAGTCCAACTATCAGCTAAAGTATCTTTGTCAAGCAAAAATAACGAGTGCATTGGGGCAGTAATAGACAAAGGTTTATAGGGGGAAAAAACACCTTACCATTCAAAGCGCTGGAGATCAAACAACTTTGTGTATAAGGTGTTCATCAGTTTGTCTAAGTGACGTCTGTGCTGCCTAATTTATCACCTCGGTTTTTCTTCATGACATCACCTTGCCGGCACTGTTTGAGGCTTGCCCGCCTTTTTTATTCGTCATTTTCTTCTGCTTTTTACTATTCTTCGTCACTTCCGAGCACTGGAATTGATTGTCCAGAAAACCCATGCTTGAATGATTCAACTCCACGCTCTGATATGTCAGAGGCAGGTTCGAGTTCAGAATCCTTATATAGACGGTTTTGAAGCTAACGGTAGGTTTGTGAACAGTTTTCCGCAGCTTCTTTTCCTTGTCCCAGTCGGAGTCGGAGATTTCAGAATCCTTGAGATTTATTTTGAGATTTCAGAATCCTTGAGATTTCCTTGTCCGACTGGGACAAGGAAAAGCAATCGGGGAAAAATCGATCATAACTTTTGCTTTCCTCAAGCTTTATTTTGTGATTCCTCTATTTTTTTCTTTCTAATAATTGTTTGAATATAATTATGGATGTGTATATATAAATACTAATATCTTAAATTATAAAACTATATTTTTATTTTTTATTTAATAATTATTATTATTATGACCCATGATTATTTAACAGTATTTACTCCTGCTTCGGGATAGGAGGACATATAATAATTAGGAAAAAAAGAATAGTATTTAGTTTTATAATTAATAATTAAAATTTTTATTTAAAAATAGAAATAAAAAACAACAAAAAATATAAACAAAAGTAAATGACCCTTAAAATACTTTTTCTTAATAGTTAAGTTAAACATTTATATTTTCAAGTTTCAACTATTACTTTTAACTTATTCAATCTTAAAAAACTCATAAAATATTTTTTTGAAACCTTGTTTCACTTTTATAACAAACTTTTGTATTTCTAAGAATAATTCTAAAACTCACAATTTGTTTTAAATAATTATATTTTTTAAATAGTATTAGAAATAGAAATCCAAATTTAATTTAAACAAAAATAAACTCAAAAAAATTATTTTCAATTAGCCAATGTCTAAATTAAATTTTATTTCAATTTATTCGGTTACAATATGAGAATTTAAATTACAGTTAAAATAATATTATATAATACCATAATATTACTGTAATTACTTTTCAATATTAAAAACATATAACTAACATAATATCAGAAATATTATAAATTATTTTAAGTCATATTCAAATATTAATTCAATAAGTTTTTAATACTAATTTTTATATGAAAAATGGATTACCCCGAATTCGACTCCAAGTCGTCCAATTTAAAATATTTTGCTACTTCAATCTCGTATTCTTAAATAATTTGTTTTATACCTACCTATTATTCGAGAGCATTTCAATTTAGGATTGTAGTATGAAAATATGCGTTAATTACAGTTTATTTCAATGTTTAAAATATATATAGGATATGAAGTTAAAGAGATAATATAAGAGTTTTAAGGTTTAAAAAATTCAATCAGCATTAAATTATCATAAAATCGGTTAAAGATTAAATAAAATTAAAATATTTAAAATATAATTAAAAAATTATTCTTTTCAATTGAAAATTTTTAAAAATTTAATTAAAAAAGATCGTTGAATGAAATAAATTCATTTATTTTAGTTTGTAAGAATTTCTTAATTTACAAAAATTGACCGATTTATTAATAAATTTATTAGTTTTAACACGATAATTATTAAAGTAAATTAATCTTAAAAGTTAAAAACTAAACAAAAAAATTAGAAGGTTCAAAATTTTTACGAATGAACTGATCGAAACAGTTGGGCATAATAATCGTTGGTTTATTTTATAAATTAGTCAAAATTACCTGTCTTGGGTTAGGTAAACTAGCTAAAGCTTTATTATTTAGTATGTCTCGACTTAGGCTTATGGCTATAATCATTCACCTTTTATTTTTTATTAGTTTTTTTCATTTGGATTATTTAAAAGTTGGTATCACGATATATAATTTAGATATACTACATGATAATAATATGACTAGATAAATTATAAGGTTTAGATTTATAACATGAGAAACGTATATACTTACTTTAAGATGTAAACAAATGTGCACTCTTTATTCTAACAAGAGTACGATAATCTAACATGTAATATTTGAAATTTCGGTATCAATTTATTATATTATTATCTATGTGATTAATATAGTTAAAAAAGTAAAATTTGCACTAGAATCAATCTCTTAAAACAAATTAAAAAGTTTAACCTTTAAAAAAGTTTCAATGTGATTCGAGAACTTATAATTTTTTATATTACATATTTTTAAGGTAAGTGTTCCTTTAATAAGTTGCATAATAATCTAATTTCATTATATTAAGTTTTCCGTTGCTTAACATTACATTTTTACTATTGCCAATTCAAAATTTGGATTGCTAAGTCATAATTTATTGTCAAAATTTTCTATTGATATATATAATCTTAAGTTACATATGAACCTATTTGACCTTGCTTTAACTTTTGTTATAGTCTCCCCAAAACCCTTTAATGATATTAAAACTAAGTTAAATAAATAAATAATGAATTGAATTAATAGATAATAGTTCATAAAGTAATTTCAATAACTTCTTTATCTCTTCTAATAGGGATGGCAAATGTGGTTCGGTCCAATCCGACTTCGGCCTAGGTTGATCGGGGCACAGATTAGAGTTGTCCCAGCCCGACTCATAACCCGACGAGAAGGTAAAAAAGACATTGTTTTGTCAAAAACAATGTTGTTTTTTTTAATTTTAAAAACATATATAAAGTCGAACTGGGCAAGCGCCCCCTCGCCCCCCCCTATCCTCCTCACTTATGGCTCTTTGGGCTAGGGTCGGTAGCCCGTTCTAGCCCAACCTAGCTCATTATCATCCCTGTCTATTATATGTTGATTGTTTTATAAATTTTAGTAGTCAAATTTTATAAAATTTAAAATTAATAGTATAAATATAATTATTTAATTATATGCTAAGCAACATAGATTTAGGAACAAAATCATTTACATATAAGTTTATTATATTTACATGTAAGTATAAGTAAAATGATAATCAATCCATATTATCCCCAAATACTTAAAAACTCATAATCATGTTTCTATTGATGCTCATGGGCTAGGCAGCTGGTTTGATTAATTTTTTTGAAATTAAAATATTTTTTAAAATTAAAATATAAGACATTTTTTTTAATTGGATTCAGGCTTGGATTGCCAAGACCTAAGTCTGTCTGAAGCCTAACTCTTGTAAAAAAAACAATGTCATTTTGCTTGAAAAAATTGTACTTTGGTCCAGACTAGACTTGGGCTTGGCCCATAGGCTGACTCATTGAAAATACCTGATTCTAAACCCGTTAGCCAGTCCATTGTCATTCTTACATGTTTCAAATATTTTCAAACATAAAGTAAAATTTTCAAAATTTAATTAGGTACATTAAAACTTTAATTATTCAAAAGCCCAGGCCGGCCATTAAAAATACTTGAGTTTAGACCTATGTATCATTTCATTGTCATCCCTACATGTTTCAAATATTCTCCAACGTAAAGTAAAATTTTCAAAATTTAGTTAAGTACATCAAAACTTTAATTATTCAAAAGTCTAAGTTCAAATTCTTTCGATTTACTTTATACTTATCTCATAATCCAACTGATACGTTAAACATTTTGCAGATCAGCAAGCAATAGTAGAGACACAAATATAAACATTAAAACTAGTGATGACAAATCTTACCAAATAAGTTTCGGTTTCTGTCTTCCACTAAATGATTACTTTGTTCTTAATTCTATCCTCCACAAGTTTAATATAATTAAAACCCTGATCCCTCTAACAAATCATAATTAAGAAAGTAAAAGGTAAGATTAAGAATGCTTTCTTCATCATTTCACTCCTCGTCAGCTTTCTAGTTTTATTCATGTGATAGGATCACAAGGGCCACTCTTTTTAGGTTACTGAAAGAGAAAAGTGGGATTTTCATGTCAGCTTCCTAACGAATACATTTTTAATCTGAAGATGTCATTTTCAACACCAAAACCTGAGAAGAAGTTAGAAACAACAAATGTAGTTTCTTCCACGCCTAAGCAGTTGAAAGATACTGAAAATGAAAGAGCATGCTACGCCGCCCATGGATTTTCTTTTTCGATCTTTAAGAAATGTTTTATCAGGAGAGAAGTCTGTACATGTTTAATGCGCCGACCCTGGTATTGGATGTTTGTGAAAGTGACGCCATTGTTGATGTAATTCCTTGTTGTATCTAAACGACAACAATTGCTGATACGCAAAATTTGAAAATTTTGGTAAAACACAATCTTGCTCTAAATAGTAAAGAAGTTGTTTTCGGCCTGGTTGTATCGTAAACCATTATATATATATACATCATCCTCTCAGCTCTTTCATCCCACTTTTCCGCAAATCAAAAAAGTATTTGGTTCTCTGGAGCTAATCCAACAAATATGGCAGCAAATGACGTGCCATGTTGCGAGCCCATGTTCTGGACATACCTAGTCTTCTGTGTAGTTTTAGTGTCCTTTGCTGGTCTTATGTCTGGTCTTACGTTAGGTCTTATGTCTCTCAGTCTTGTCGACCTTGAGGTTTTGATGAAGGCTGGTGAGCCCCAAGAACGAAAGAACGCTGAGAAGATTCTTCCCATTGTTAAGAATCAGCATTTGCTCCTGTGCACACTCCTCATCGGAAATGCCTTAGCTATGGAGGTACAACATATTCTCTTATTTTTCTGAAACAAACCCTTTTAGGGTTGCATCCCAGACATCAAGATTGTGTGGTGAATTATGTGTTCAGGCTCTTCCAATCTTCCTTGACGCTCTTCTTCCAGCTTGGGGCGCTATAATCATATCAGTCACCCTCATTCTTACTTTTGGTGAGGTAAGATACATATCAGATGCTTCAGGTTTCTTCAGATATACTGTAATTAGCATGTTTCTGATAGACAATAAAGGCAAATGAATCTTTCTTTTCAGATTATTCCACAAGCTGTATGTTCAAGGTATGGATTAAGTGTTGGTGCTAAACTGTCTGGTATAGTCCGTTTAGTTGTTATTGTCCTCTTTCCCGTTGCTTACCCAATCAGTAAGGTAAATTCAGACTTCGAATATGAAGTTTAACGACTTTAGATGGAAGTACTTCTAACTAGGTGATTCCTCTATAATAGTTGCTGGACTGGATCCTTGGTAAGAAACACTCTGCAATTTTAGGACGAGCAGAACTGAAAACCTTAGTTGACTTGCATGGAAATGAGGTTGGTATGATAATTCAGCCACCTGTTTCTTTTGTCACACTATCATGATCTAACGAAAACCTGAAATACTGTTTCTGATTCAAACTTTCCTTCTGTTGGTTGGCAATGATTGAGATCTTGAGAACAAAATTTGGATTATTCTTAGGCAGGAAAAGGAGGAGAGTTGACACGTGAAGAAACCACCATCATCACTGGAGCTTTGGATATGACACAGAAGACTGCTAAGGATGCTATGACACCCATGCTCAATGTTTTCTCACTTGATATCAATTCTAAACTTGACGAGTATGTACCTCTCTATCTGTGTAATTTTCTTCTATGATTACTTGTGTTAATGACCTATGAACTGGTGCCTTGCGTTTCTCCAGAAAAACTATGGGATTGATAATCAGCAAAGGGCATAGTCGTGTGCCCATATACTCAGGAGGTCCAAGTAACATCATAGGATTGATTTTGGTGAGTTCTGAATAAACTGTAAAAATCAGCTCAGGTTCAAGTTTAGGACGAGCTCAGTTTGAAATTTTTTTCTACTAAAACAGAGTTCGATCTGAATCCAAGTCAAATCGAGCTTTGTCTGTCGATTTTGGTTCAAACAAACTTAGCTATCCTCTTCTAGGCTGTATAAGACAAGGTAAAATTACATGCTTTTTTTGAACAGGTGAAGAACTTGATCAAGTTCCGCCCGGAAGATGAAGTACCTATAAGAGATTTAACTATCAGGAGAATTCCCAGGTATAAACATCTTCTCAGAACATTTTCTAGGATTAATTTCCTATCTGAACACTTGTTTTTCCTGATTTTTGACAGGTTTCATGATCGCTTGCCACTTTACGATATATTAAACCAATTTCAGAAGGGTAACAGCCACATGGCTGTTGTGGTTGGGAGTAAGAATGGTGTTGAGGAAACTGAAGAAAGAGCAAAACCCAAACCTGAAAGGTCAGGCATAAATACTCCAAATGCATCAGGCAGGGAAGATGGCGTGAAAGGTAAATGATTTGGCTTCTGGGATATGATTTACTGCTCTGAAAATACTCTAATAGGACATCTGTTTGTGCTCAGGATCTGTCTACTCCAATGGGACTGAAACTCGAATTCCCATATCAAAAAATGTAGACATAGAAGGCTATTTGAACCCGAAGTTGCAAGTGCCTGGATTTCAGGGTAGAAGTCTTCCAAAGGACGACTTGGAAGCTCCATATGTTTCAGATGAACTCATTGGTATCATAACATTAGAGGATGTTATAGAAGAACTGTTGCAGGTACGAGGAATTTGCATGTTTTATATTATGGACCGTAAGATCGTTAGGCTTAAGGCCGCTAAAATTCAAAGTTTTTTTTTATTAGACTCAAACACAATTAAATTTATTTTTATCCTTTAACTTTGGATTCAGTTTTAATGAGAAAAATTTCTAATTCAAATGAATCCTAATATAATTAGGTTTGGGGTGGTCTATCTAAATTCGAATTTTCAGTTAAATTTAGTCTTCCTCAAATTTAAAGTTTAATTTTTTATTAGATTTAAATTTAATTTTATCTTTTAATTTCAGATTTAATTTTAAATAAAAAATTTTGAAAATCGAATCTTAATCACAATTTTTATCCTATAATTATTGTAATTGTATATGTGTATTTTATAATTATATTTGTATTATCTATAATTATTATAATAAGAGATGATAATAAATTTAATCATTTAAAGTCTTTTTATATGCAAGCTGAGTCAAGAACATGTAGCCTAAATTTAGTCCTAAGAGGCTCAAACAACATATAATGCTGCTTGGCACAAAGAATAATTTATCCCCTCAGCGTTTACAATAAATTTTGAGTTGTACCATAATGTTTTAATACGTTCAAAATGAACTCTAATGTTTATAAAACGTTCGAAATAAATCCTAACATCTGTAAAATAATCCAAACATTCCCTGACGGAGGTTAAACTTAGTGCGTAATTCCATCTAGTCGGAAGTTATTTAAATATTTTCCAAATATTATGGTTCATATTGAACATTTTATAAATATTATGATTCATTTTGAACGTTTTAAAATTTTAAGGTCCAACTCAAATTTCAGTATAAACATTAGGGACTAAATTGCTCTTTTGGCTAATGTTGTTTTGAAAGAGAAGCTTAGGCTGTTGAGTTATTCGAACCAAATTTCAAGTAGGGGTGATAGGTGTGACTGAACTTGATATGAAGTCAATTAGTAAGATATGAGTTAATCAGATTTTAAGTATAATATCCAATATAAATTGTTATATCTAACTTCAAAGTAACTTTTTAAGTTCAAGTTTGATATAAAATTTAATTAAGTCGAATTTAATTTATTAACTTTACATCGATTCGATTGAGATAAGTTTATTATGAACTCGGTTCTTCAAACATATATCAAGCTCGATCATCTAAATTTAACATGTCAACTTATCGTGTGATTGAGCCGGACCATATTTGTCATCACTAATTGCATCTATAATATAACGGGCAATTCTTACTTTAAAACCTTGTATTAAAATGTGCTTTTTTTTTCTTTTTTCCTATACCTTGGTTGCAGGAAGAAATATTTGACGAGACGGACGAGTACGTTGACGTTCACAAGAAGTAATCCTCAGCTCTTTTTCTTACAAGCCACTATTTTACACGATTATTAGTGCCTTAAAATCACTAAACCACCTTGTCTTTTTCTCACTACAGGATAAAAATCAATATATTACCTTCACAAAAGTCGCCATTAAGGTCCCCCAGACAAGCATCAGCATTTGATGCTTTGCGTCTAAGTCAGCAAACTCCTCAAGCTTCTCCACTTTCTTCTTCTTCAAATCAGCAGAGTCCAATAGTGTCTTACCATACTAGCCCGATACTGCACTCACCATTTTGCAGGCGAACTCTGTCTGGTTCACCTGGAGTATTTGTGGAGTCCCCAATTTCGGTTGCTACGAGTGTCACTCAGTATTCACCATCCTACAACAAGGTAAATCCATTTATGGTTATGATATGTTCACGATCTTTATTAATAAGAAACAACTAATCTCGAGTCTCAACTTGAATCTGCTTAATATATAGTTTGTTCTTAGATTTTAGATTTTGCTGACTTAGTTGTTGTTGTTGTCTGGCTAAGTTTTGAGTACTTGAAATCGAATTTGATTAAATCAAACTTGAGTCATTAACTTCGAATTAGATTAGACTAGAGTTAGTTTGATGTATCTAGTTTGAACTCCATAAATAACTCGTCCTAACATAAAATCACTCCAGCATTTAAGAAACTAGATATAAACATCATGTCTAGATGAAATTTCTAATAAAAAGATTGTGATGGGTCATGAGGAGCCAAAGATCAAAACAAAGAATATGTCAGGGCAATAACGATAAAAGAATTTGAGGGTTGATGTAGTTAGCAACCACCTTCATAGTCGATTCACTAGGATCCACTTATAATAAACAATAAAATGCAACCGGATTTAGTATGAGTAGTGTGTCAGAATATATATAGATAAAGTTTATAGTAGAAAAAAAAGTCATTTCTGCTGGCCTTTATTATATCCTTTTTAGGTTCATTGGCGCTTTTAGGATGAATGTAGCATTAAAGCAGCGTCGTTTTAATAGGAATATTTGAGTCGCTTCAACCGAATTTCAGGTATACAAGATGTCTAGCTATTGAAAAAACAGTCATCTAATGTAAAAGTCTGACCTTCATATCACTTAAAATTGTTCTTCAAATTCCAAAGCTCGTGGACAGATCGTTTTTTCCTTTATAAAATTATAATGTCCATGCCCTATTTGTAGAGACGATCTCCTTTCCTACTGATGTCAAATTTATTGGCAGGTCTCAAGAAAATCATATGAAAAGCTGAGAAGACCTGATGGTTTGTAAGGTTTAGTTGCTATAACTCCACAATGTATAATTTGCTGAAATAAAATTTGAAATGCTCCCTCGTAGAGAATGAAAGGAATTTGTGAAATCCCAAAATAAGAAGGGGTTCGTAACCCTTACAGAAAGAAAAGGAAAAGGTTCCATCATTATATCCTGTATTTGTTGTTGTTGTTGTTTTTTAATTTTCTTAGATTACCACTTGTAACCCAGAGGAGAAAATTAAACAGTTTGAATTACTAATATTCATTTTTATTATATTAAACGTGAATAAACTATTTTTTAAACATATTTAAGTTTCAACAATATCTTATTTTAAAAACAGTAGTTAAAAAATAGCATTTAAAATATACACATGGAATAATAAATTTATTATGTTGAATTTTTGTTAATTTGTGTTATGTGCTATTAAATACTTTTATTGAAGTGATTTATATAAATTATCCCAGTATATATAATTTATATTCTTAATTATTGTATTCCCTTTTATATATTAATTAATCTAAATTATTAGATATTGAAAATTTTCCGGTACAAATTGGACCGAGTCAGAATTGTCAATAATCCACGATATTGTTTTGTCTAAATTAGTTCGAAACATTTAGGTCAACCCTCTCAAACCTATATTTGGTTTAGCATTCAGTCAATTTCAACTTGGGACAATCTCAAATTGTCATCCCTAGTCTTTGCATAAACTTAAATACCTTGCTTTGTTCAAGTTACATGGAAATGACAATGTAAGATGATACGAAAGACATTAATAATTCTGGCAATAGAGAACGCAGAAATTGTGCTTTTGAAATTCCCACAAGGCAATGAATCTGAGTTTTGCAATTAGAATCCTTTTCACTACCAAAGGTTTTTAGTACCTTCTAAGTATAGGGATCTTCCTCGACACACGTAACATGATAGTAAGTAAGCATACTATATCAAATTCTCTGTTTCAGTTACTCTGTTCTTTTAAATCTCATCCACATATTTATGTGGGTTCCACATAAATGTGTGGATAAAATTTAATAGAATATGATAAGAACACCATAACCGAAACAGGAGATCTGATCTCGTAAGCATACGAGGGTTATTATTATTAGAGACAAAGCCTGTCTACTGATGTGACCCAAACCCACAACTCAACTCAAATGAAGATAATGGCAGAATCGGTCAATGCATTTAAATGGAATCAAACAGATTCGTTGTAATCTCCTGAAAATAATTCTAAAAGCACAATCATAGGGATAGACATTTTCATTTTTGATTTTATTCAAATTGATCAATTGTAATTGTATATAAACAGTGAAATGATACATGAATAAATGATTCATTCTCTCATATAATTCTAGCTCTTATATGGTATTAGAGCCTCAGACTAACAATTTTTTCCGATCTCAATCCCGATGGCCACAATCACCAACACCACTGCCTATGAATCCAACCAGCTTATCACCATTAACCCAGCTGCTCAAGCTCCTTCAAAGCTCAATTTAACCAATTGCCTCGCCTAGAGAATGCAATTCAACAGCCTATTTATAGGCTATGATTTGCTAGGCTATATCCATGGTACAAAGAGCTGTCCACTAGCCACCATCACCACCAATAACATTCCTGCACCAAACCCAAATTATCAACTTTGGATTCGACAGGACCAATTGATTTTGAATGCAATAATTGGTGGCTTATCACCAACCATAATACCATTCATTGCAACTACAAACACTTCGAAAGAGGCTTGGGAAATCCTAGCCAATACTTATGCACAAGTATCAAAAGGCAAACAAAAGCAAGTAAAAGCTCAGCTCAAGAAAATTACCAAAGGGCAGATGTCCATTACTGAGTATATGCAGGCGATCAAGACCAAAACTGATGAACTTGCTTTCCTGAAAGTTCCGATGGACCCAGAAGATATCACTGATAAAGTTCTTGAAGGACTTGGTGAAGCGTACAGTGAAGTGGTCCACAACGTCAATGCCAGAGATACATCTATCTCGTTTGATGAATTGCGCGAGAAACTCATCACTGCTGAAGCTGAGCTCCTTGCAACTGTCACTAATCATTTCCCAGCAACAACAAATTACATAAACAAATCAGGTGGAAAAAAGATTCATCCTACTCAGCAGAATCAAGAAATGAATTAGTGGCATCCTCAGCTTTACCAGAATACTTACCATCAAAATTTCCAGCATAATAATTAGGCCAATATTTGTCCATCCTATGCACAGATGCAGTCTATGCCAAATAGCTCCTATACTAACAACAAAAATTGGGATCATTCCAATTATCAGTATCAACCAAGGCCATATTTGGGAAAGTGTCAGATTTGTGGGGTACAGTGCCATGGTGCATAGCGTTGTCCTTCATTCCAAATTGTTTTCGCTGGCTCCAACTCTGCACCACCAAGAGCCAACTATGTTGCTACTTCAAACCAAGCTCAGTGGATCCTTGATTCTGGAGCTTCTCATCATGTGACCACTGACTTACAGAACCTTTCTATACACACTCCCTACATAGGAAATGAAGATATCATGATAGGCAATGGTTCAGGGCTTAATATAAGTTATATAGGAGGTGGTACAATACATGCAGAAAACAGAACACTAAAATTAGATAACGTTTTATGTGTGCCTGAAATGAAAAAGAATTTAATTTTAGTTTATCAATTCTGTGTTTCAAATATGTTTCTATAAAGTTCTCACCTTTCTCTTTTCTTGTGAAGGAACTGACAACAAGGAGACCACTTCTCAGGGGTGCACCTAAAAATGGAATGTATGAATGGCCAGCTGCATCATCACCAAAGATAGCGCTTTCTACCACTACAACAACTCTTATAGATTGGTACTTTAGGCTAGGTCACCCTGCCAAACAGATAGTCAATCACATCTTATCTTAACACAGTAATCATTTCAATTTTAGTTTAAATCAATCTAGTACTCGTTGTCATGCATGCTTGATAAATAAAAGTCACAAATTACCTTTTTCCAAGTCTACTTTTGTGTCTATTAAGCCGTTAGATGTCATTTTCTCGGATGTATGGACTTCTCCTGTCTACTCTCATGACAATTGCAAATACTGTGTCATTTTCATTGACCATTTCACTAAATACATATGGATCTATCACTCACAAAGAAAATCTGACGTGCATGCTATATTTAATAGGTTCAAAGCCATTGTTGAAAAGTTCTTTGACACATCTATAAAGACCTTATACACCGACAATGGGGGAGATTATATTGCTCTTTCAGATTATCTATCCAAAAATGGGATTTCCTTCCGAACCACAGCATCTCATACTCCTGAGCATAATGGCATAGGAAAAAGGAAACACCTACACATTGTCAAGACAGGTCTAACCCTACTAAGTCATGCATCAATGCCTTCATCCTACTGGCCACAAGCTTTCTCAAAGGCAGCCTATCTAATTAATCGTATGCCTACAGCCACCCTAAACATGTCCAAACCCTATTACTGTCTATTCCACACAAGTCCAAACTATTCTAAACTCAGAATTTTTGGTTGCTTGTGTTATCCTTGGTTAAAGTCATACACGTCTAACAAAGTAGAACCAATATCAAAGCCTTGTGTATTTGTAGGATACTCACCTTCTCAAAGTGGATATCATTGTCTTGACCCTGAAACGTCTCATCTTTACATCTCTCGCCATGTCAAATTTATGGAATCTGTGTTTCCATTCGCCAATTTACCCCAGGAAACAGAAACAACATTAGCTGGCCATTCTGTAACTTGGATTCCACCCACACTAAGCCTTCCAAAAACCCCACACCCTCCTCATGCAAAGCCATCACTTCCAATAGGTGCAGCGCCTGAGAATATGGAACATCTAGTTGCTAGTAATTCTTCCAAAGAAGAGATTGACACAGAACAAGTGCACCAGTATCGACACACTTAATGATGACTCGAGGAAAGAACAATATCCGCAAGCCCATTCAAAAGCTAAGCCTTACAACTCAGTTACAAGGTAATACAGAGTCTGAACCAACGTGTATCTCGCAAGCACTAAAAGATCATAATTGGCGCAAAGCTTGTTCAGAGGAATTCAACACCTTACTAAGAAATGGTACCTGGGACCTGGTTCCACCTTATACATCGCAAAACCTTGATAGCTGCAAATGGATCTTCAAGATAAAGAGACACTCGGATGGGTCAATTGAAAAATACAAGGCACGACTAGTCACCAAAGGATTCCATCAGCGTCCTGGCATCGACTATGCTGAGACATTCACCCCTGTTGTCAAACTAACCACAATTAGAATAGTTCTCAGCATTGCTATTACAAATGGATGGGACCTACAACAACTAGATGTGAATAATGCTTTTCTACAAAGCCGTCTATCATAAAATGTATTCATGGCACAACCAAAAGGATTCATTGATACAGATAAGCCAAATCATGTGTGCAAACTGAAGAAAGCTATCTACAACCTTAAACAAGCACCGAGAGTATGGTACCAAGCACTTAAACAGTTTTTGATTCGGTCAGGATTTATAAACTCGTATTCAGATGCTTCCCTATTCCTGAATTAGACAACACATGGTATCATTATATTGTATATGTAGATGACATTATAGTGACAGGTAACAATACGAATCTCCTAAACCACTATGTCAGTCTATTAGCTCAGAAATTCTCTATTAAGGATTTAAGGTCACAATCCTATTTCCTTGGCATTGAATTTGGTTCAAGTTTTTGGTTCGAGTTGGGTTTGAATTTGGATCTTTTCCAAATCTGGCACGTGGTAACTTAAGAAGCAGTGGTGGATGGTGGACGATGGTGGAGAGTGGAGGAACCGAGGAGGGCGTCCGGTGAAGCTTGAAAATGGTTTGGTGGTGGTGAGTGGCGACACGCGAAGAGGAGGGTGTGCGGTAATGGTGTGGAGGAACCAATGAGGGCGTGTGGTGTTGTCACCAGCCGGAGAGGGAGAAGCAACCATCGGAGAGGAGAATGAGAGAGAGAGTATGGAGATTGGAGAGTATCTAGCAGAGAGATAAAAAAAAGAGAGAGAGAAGAAGCAGATGCAGATGGGTCGGGGGGTTTAGGCTAAAAATTTGAGAATTTTGCTAATCAGTCCCTCAAGTTTTCAAACCTTACAGTATCAGTCAGTATTTTGAATACCAACCGGTATCAGGTGAAAACTTTGGTATCGGCGGTACCTACGATCGGTATCATTTTAATGGATATAGTTCCGTTTTTCAGCCGGTACAAAACGGTACTCATAATCATACTTGAACTCGAGTTTGGGTGATTTAAAGTTTGATTGAACTTAGATAAAGTTCGATTATATTTTGAAATTACAAATTAATAAAACTTTAGTTTGAAACTCAAAAATTTTAAAAGAAAAGGCCAAACTGAGCTCAAACTTATAACCCAAGCTAAGCTTATTAATTTCAAAGCAGGTTGGATACAGTCCCAATGGCATCTCTAAATGCCTCCCACCGTTTATCGGCTAAAGATTCTTATTAGGAATGGTAAATTTAATTCAATTCGGACCATTTTGGTTTGTTGTCAATAAATTAAATTTAAGTTAATCGAGTTAAAAGGTACAATATGTGATATCTCGATTTTAAATAATTAAAGAATCAATTAATCACATAAAGTCATGTTATTAAATAATTAAAGAATTAATTAATCAAATAAAGTCATTTAAGATCTTAAATCGATTAAATTTTAGACTATTTGAGCTCAATCAAATCAAAATTAGACTATTCAAAATAATATTTACACGAACTTCAAGAATGAGGTCAAATTAAAATAAAAATTGGACTTAAGTTGTCAACCAATCTTTTATCAACTCGAATGTCTTCAAATACATAATTTATGAATTATTATGTACATTTAAAAATTTAATACGTATTAATAAATAATGGTTATACGATTCATTGTTATAAAAAAAATGCAATACCTATTTTCTTGAACTAGAACATACCTTCAAATTTAGTGTCGAATATGTGATGGCGTTATCAACTTCAAGCACATCTCCTTTACTTGATCGATAAATTAGGTTTTATATGCAATTGGGGTATTTCTTAAACAAAATTACTAAATGCATGTATTTTTCTTGGTACGCATGACATTAGACAAACATTGGAAGGATTTATTTAACCAACTTTCACACATGTATTAGTTTGTACGTTTTTCCATTTAGAAAATACATGGCTATTTTTTAAATTTCTATTTTAATATTTATTATTTTTATATGGTACTTGTCTGAAAGCATTTATTACATTGTTTAGATGGAAAATTTGTGGCAAATAACATAAAATGGTCCATGTGTTATAGTTGACCATTCAAATTAGCCCCTGTATTTTTAATTCGTTCAATCTAGCCCCTGTGTTTTGTAATTTCATTCAAAATGCCCATTT
>JANKOE010339213.1:0-16540 GCA_026284465.1 Erythroxylum citrifolium | reverse complement strand
AATTATGAAAGTTCGATATGAGGAACCAAATTAAGCACAAAAATCATTAATTAGGAGTCAATAAGTGCATAAACAATTAAGAAAGTGAGGCCAATTAGTAATATAAACTTGGGCTCAATCATAGGTGTTTGGTCATATTCAATCCGAATGTGCTAACACATTGAAGAAACAAAGAGGGAAGTCCTTCACAACCACCTGGAGTGAAAATATTCTAAAAGCGATTTCGGAAGTGAAGAAGAATTAGCAAATAATGTTGCACTGGTTGCATTACATAGCAAAAGTCTAGTTACTTGTTTAACAGTAACTGAGGAGAAAGTAACTGACAGCAGAACAGGGAGAAAGTTTGAAAATTTCAAAATCAGTTCAGCTCGGGATTCAATATTAGACTATAACAGTGACAGAAGTGGTCTTGATGATAAAAATGGAGATATCTATGAGAATTACAAGGCTCTATATGAGAAATGGGTGAAAATGCATAAAAAAATAAAAGTTTGAAAGAATAGAATCTTCACCTGAAAAATACCATACAAGATGAGCTTGGTGACGCTAAAATGAAATTGGTAAGTACTGAAAAGGGATTGAGAATGTTGAATGGAGGCACGGAAAAACTGAATAAGCTGATTAAAACTAGTAAGGCTAAAGGAAATTTCGAAGGAATCGATTACAAAGGTGAGTCTTCGAAAGTTAATGAAGGAGACTCTGACATATTCAGATCAGCCCAAGAGGTAGAAGCCCCGAAAAAGAGTCGAAGATTCTTATCCACGTGTCATTTTTGTGGGGTGGTTAGGCATATAAGGTCGAGGTGTTATCAGCTGCTACAAATGTTGTTTGAAAGAAGGCAAGGTCAAAAAAGTATGCACAATTCACAAACATTTCAACATCAACCCTCAGCATCTAGATCTTCTTGGGTAAAAAGAAGTGAATTGCAAGCTCTCGTAGTTCGTACATCGATGAAGGCAACGTTACAACATGGTTGGTATTTTAATAGTGGATGTTCACGTCATATGACAGGGGAAAAGACCTAATTGACCGATTATCATATTTGTATGGACGGTCATGTGACTTTCGGAGATAGAAAGAAGCTTCCGTGATTGGTAGAGGAACATTGTGCGTGGATGGTTTGCCTCCTCTCAAGAATGAGCTTCACGTCGATGGGTTGAAAGCAAATTTGGTAAGTATAAGCCAACTATGTGATGATGGTTTGTTAGTTAGATTTACAAGTGATAAACGCAAGATACTTACTGAACAAGGCAAAGGTATCGTGAGTGGCAAGAGATCGACTGATGATTGTTACATAATGCAAGTCATGACTACATGTAAGTCGGCTACTCATGAAAATAATATTGATTTGTGGCATCAAAGGATAGGACACGTGAATTTTGATCTTATAAGCAAGTTGACAAAATTGGAGGCCGTGAGGGGTTTAGCTAAAATGAACAAAGAAGGCACATCAATTTACAGTGCGTATCAGATGGGAAAACAGCAGAGAGTACCACATAAAAAGGTTAGATATGTTACCTCATCTCGTATACTTAAGTTGGTTCACTTAGATCTGGTTGGTCCAACACAATATGAGAGTATTGGTGGAATGAAATATTTTTTAACCTGTGTTGATGATTATTCAAGATTACTTGGGTAGCATTTTTGAAAGAAAAATCAGATGCGTTTAAAGCTTTTAGAAGCCTATGTGTGCAGGTGATGAATATGAAAAATTTGACCATATTGAGAATTCGATCGGATCACGGAAGCGAATTTGAAAATGCAAGCTTTAATGAGTTTTGTGATGAATATGACATCTCACAAGAATTTTCAACACCCAAAACTCCACAACAAAATGGAGTTGCGGAGAGGAAAAATAGAACACTCCAAGAAATGGCCAAATTTATGCTGAATGGAAGCAAAATGACTATGAGATTTTGGGCTGAAGTGGTGAACACAACGTGTTACATATGCAATAGACTGTATCTTCGAAACTTCCTAAACAAGACGTCATATAAACTTTGGAGAGGAAAGAAACCAGATGTAAGTTACTTTCATATCTTCGGAAGCAAGTGTTATATTCTTCAAGACCGTGAGCAACTTGGAAAATTTGAAAGCAAAAGTGATAAAGGAGTATTTATTGGATACTCAACTCATAGTAAAGCCTATAGAGTGTATAATCAAAGAACAAGGAAAGTGCAAGAATCCATCAATGTTATAATTGATGATGCATCCTTAATGAGTGATCATGTGGCTGAAGATTAAAAAACCCTAGATTTACAGTTGGTTACTGCAGATGAAGTAACTGCAGAAAGTGAATTACATCTGGTTACTGCAGATGAAGCAGCTGCAGAAAGTGATTTACAGTTAGTTACTGTTAAGGAAGTAACTGCAGAAGCTGGAGAGTTTTCAGTTACTTCAGATGATGATGCAATCAAGTCACTGGAAGATAATTTGAACCGAGGTTCTTCATCTCAAATATGAAGAAACCATCCAGAAGAAAATGTTATTGGGGATATGAGTGACAGAAGAAGAATAAGAGAGAAAAAGGGTCAATTACAGAGAACTTGCAGGATACTTGTGCTATACTTCTTCACTTGAACCAAGAAAGGTCAAAGAAGCACTACAAGATGAATGTTGGACAGCAGCTATGCAAGAAGAGTTGATTCAATTTGTACGGAATGATGTGTGGGAACTAGTGCCAAGACCACCGGCTACAAATTTCATTGGTACAAAATGGGTGTTTCGGAATAAAACAGACAAAAAGGGTAACGTTACCAGGAATAAAGCAAGGTTAGTAGCTCAGGGATATTCTCAGGTGGAAGGAATAGATTTCGATGAAACATTTACACCTGTGGCACGACTTGAATCGATCAGATTACTACTGGGCATATCTTGTGTTAAATGTTTTAAACTTTACCAAATGGATGTAAAGAGTACTTTTTTAAATGGATTTATACAGGAAGAAGTCTTTGTGGAGCAACCAAAAGGTTTTATTGATTCAGCTCATGCTGATTATGTCTATAAATTGAAGAAAGCACTTTATGACCTCAAACAAGCACCGAGGGCGTGGTATGAAAGACTTACTCAGTATCTTATCAAGCAGGAGTATAAATGAGGTAATGTTGACAAAATCTTGTCTATTAAAAGGTGTAAATTAGATATTATGATAGCTCATATTTATGTTGATGATATTGTGTTTGGCGCTACACGTTCAAAAATGGTCGAAGAATTTGTTAAACTAATGGCGTCAGAATTTAAAATGAGTATGATGGGTGAGTTAAACTTCTTTTTAGGTTTGCAAGTGAAACAAATGAAGGATGGAATCTTCATATCGCAAACAAAATATGTTCGCAACATAATAAAGAAGTTTGGTCTTGAGAAAGCTAGACATGTAAGAACACCCATGAGTAGCTCAATGAAGTTGAACAAAGATGAGGACAGGAAAAGTGTTAATGAAAGTTTATATCGAAGCATGATTGGCAGCTTATTATACTTGACTACTATTAGGCTAGATATCTGCTATAGTGTTGGTGTATGTGCTCGCTATCAATCAAATCCAAAAGAAACACATATGACAACCGTCAAGAGGATTTTCATATATGTAGTGGAACATCAGATTTTGGGATTTGGTATACATCGGATTCAACATCTTATCTAGCTGGATACAGTGATGCAGATTGGGCTGAAAACTTAGATAATCGTAAAAGTACTTTAGGGGCTGCTTCTTTTTGGGAAACAATTTGATCTCTTGGTATAGCAAGAAGCAGAATTCAATCTCACTTTCAACTGCTGAGGCTGAATACATAGCCGCAGGTAGTTGTTGTTCACAGCTTCTTTGGATTAAGAAAATGTTAGAAGATTATGAGATTGATCAGAAAGAGTTAATAATTTTATGTGAATAAAAGTGCCGATATTTCAAAGAATCCTGTTCAGCATTCACGAACAAAGCATATTGATCTTCGACATCACTTTATTTAAGAACTCATAGAGAGCAAGATAGTCATTCTATCTCATGTATCTACCAAAAAGCAATTGGCGGATATTTTCACAAAACCTCTTGATGCGGTAAGATTCGAACAACTTAGAGTAGCCTTAAGACTTTGTGTCCTTTCTTAATAGTTTCTGCTTTTTATTATTTATTTGTTTCTGAAATAAAGGAAAAACAAATTAAAAAAACCAAAAACGCAGCGTTTCTTTTAGTAAAGGATTTAAATCACTAATTGTTTACATCCTCCTCCATCTACTGTTGTCTTCACTCTTCAACCTAGGTTTTCATCTTCAAATCAACGTTGTTTCCTCACATCTTCTCATCTGCGGTTGATGCTCTCTCTACGCTGATCTCTGCAACGCAAGCCTCATCCCCCTAGAAATTTTCATTTATCTAGTCTCTACGGTGTGGGCAACTTGCTCTATCAGTGGTGCTCTTTCGATGGTGCTCTTCCTCTTCCACCTTCCTTTCATCCTTGTTCCTTCGGTGGTGCCTTTCATCTGGTACTGGATTTTCTTCTCACTTTAACAACTGATTGTGTTGTTCTTGAAGCTGAAGCTGTGGTTAGTTCTACTGTGTTGTGTTTAGGTTTGTGATTTTCAGTGGTTTATGTGACAGATGAGTTTTGGTGGATTTACTGATTAATTGCGTGGGTTACTACTGTTCGGATATCCTCTGTGTTGAATATGAGTTGAAGTAATTTTGCCGTCTCCAAGTTCATTGACCGTGATTTTAACTGATTTTGGGCTGTATATTTATGGTGAGCTCTTTCACTTGAGTCTCACTTCTTGCTGGAATCTGTACTGATTGGGTTAGTATCTGGATATTGGAATTCTTGCCTTGTTGGTTTCTGATTAATCAACATTGCAGTATGGGTAAAAACAAAGAAAAGCTTCTATATCCAGTTTCAGAGAAAAAATCAGCAGCCCCTACGCGACGCTCTAGTCGCTTGTAGTCTCTTCCAGACTCTGGCAGAAGCTTTACAAGAGCCAGATCCTCTTCGGTAGTGCCTATTGATGTTCCTGATGTCCAGGATCAAAATGATCCTCTTGATAATGTTGCTAGAGTGATTGAGTCCTTGGTAGAAGACTCCTCGTCAGAATCCGACATACCTCCTTCAACTCAGTCTGACCCACAGCCGGTACCTCCTTTGGCTCCGAAAAGGCGCTTTAAAATAAAATGTAGCAAATCTGTCCGACCACCCAGATTTCATCCCTCAGCTAGACTGCCAGTGGACAAAGTGATTTCTTTCAAGTTTTTTACTTCAGCGGCTGAGCAGAAATGGAATACCTTGTCAGATATTGGGGTTGTGATTGATCGACCTATCAATTTGGATGAATTTCAAAGTCATGGTCTGCGTACTTTACTTACTGAACGTTCCCTGCTTCATGCCTCCCTGCTTCCTCAACATTATGACTCCGTCCTGGTAAAAGAGTTTTATTTAAATTTGACAAGCGATATTCTGAATGTGAATGCTGTCTCTTTTGGGGTTGTTTATGTGAGGGGGAGGGTCATTAATTTTGATGCTACGCGATTGAATGTGTTTGGGCTTTGACAATGTGATTGATGATTCATTATATGATGATGAGTGGGACATCTCAACCGATCAGATTGCCACAGTTTTAACTGGTGGCAAACTCACTGCTTGGCCATCTACTTCTGCTCTCCGGTCTTCCATGCTGACTCAGAAATACTTTGTTCTGTTCAAGTTGATTATCACTAATTGGATGCCAAGTACTCATGTGGTGAAGATTTATCTGGCCCAAGCCAAGCTTCTCTATGCTATCGGAACTGGAGTGCCACTCTCTCTTATATTTTCCATGTTTAATTTCATAATTTTTGTATTCACATGAGGTTCCTAAGCTTGAATCAAGTATCTTGGAGACTATTCCCTTGATGAATATTTCTCCACGGATTTTTCAGCAACCATGGGTGGTGGACTTACCGTATGTTGCCTCATGTCCTTTGGATGCCTCAGGCACCTCCACTGTCAATCCAAATGCTGCATTATTTTCTGAGCTTGAGCGACTTGAAGGTGTTTTTGAAGCTACTACTGAAGCCATTCATCAATTGAAGCATCGAGTTCTCTGTTCTCTGGGAGCTCCTTAATTGTTTTTTGTCATCTCTTGTCTCAAAAGGGGAGACCACAGATAAGCAGTGTATTTCTTCTTTGTTTGGACTTGTATTTTTTTTATTGCTCGAATTTGGCTTAAGTTGACTGGACTATGATTGTGCCTTTGGAATATGTACTTGAATATTGAATTGATGGGGAGCATCAATATTCTATATGCCTTTATATGTCCAATTACTGCCTACTTGTGCGTTGTTCTAAAGTTGAGACAAAATGCCAAAAAGGAGGAGATTGTTAGGATTTATTTTATATATATCCTATTTGATTTTAGCATTTTAAATTGGACATATAAGAAAATTGAAATTGTTATATGGATTAATGAAGATGTGCATTAATTGGATGTTGAGTTTTGGAATTGGGATATTGACATTGCATGGTCAAGGTGGAATTTGTGTCATATACGTACATGAGCAGAGTTTGTATTTTAATGAACCTCTACAGTTAGTGTTTTAATAGAAGTCTATTAAAAACACGTCAGAGGAACAAACCCAGTGGGTGTGTGCGTTACTAAAGGTAGAAGGTCACGTGTCTATGAAGTGAAGATGGTTGGCTGCGAACATGTTGACTTCTGTTGAATAACGTATTTGGCGGGAGAGTTATTGCTGCTCTGTTTTTGTTCTTTTTGTTGGGTTGATTGCGTACGTGTTGGTGAGCAGTCCTTTTTCCCACTATTAATTACTTCTGGTAAGGAGTTCACATATGATGTGGAGTTGCTGATTTCCTGGGTCTTTGAGGATGGTTGTTGGTTGCGGCACAGAGGAGAATTATTGTTGATGGATGCGTGACTTATTGGTGAAGCAATTTGGTTATATTGTTGAACAATTTCAGATATGGGAAGTTGTCATTTTTTGGCTTATTTGTTATTGTTTTTGAGTGACAATAGTTAAACAAATCCTCTAACGAGGTTAACACGAGTTGGTCGTGTTATTGGGTGTGAAAATCTTTCACGGATAGTTAGGTTGTGGGTAGTTACATAAATTGAGTGATACGATTTTAGATCAATTTTGTGTAATTTTTCCTGAATTACAGTGAAAGTGATTAATCTGGGTGAGGGCCCCGTAGACGTAAGCAGAGTGTGTCAAACTACGTTATCAAACTTAAGTGTGTTTGTTACTTTGCATTTGTGAGATTTTGCTTTGCGTGTGCGAAGAATATTTTTGGATAGTCTGCGAAATAATTAACCACTTAAGAATTTCAGACTTTTTTTGATTGTTCATGGATATGGCCAAGTCTAGAATACAATGGGATCTTTTTTAAAAAAATCCATTCTTTCACTGTACATCAAGTCCTTTAACTTACTACTAAGTTTTGATTTTAATTCATCAAATTAAATGGGGCATCTAATTAATATATTTGCGCATTATAGGTTCTAATACGAAATTCACAGCTTGAACTATAAAAGAGAATATTCTAAATTGTACTATAAATTCCCAGCTACAGTCTAGCTCTCCTTCATAAGCGCAAATGTTAGAAAACTCAATCCTCTATGGTTTATTGTTGGTTGCAGATAATTCCAAACACCAACCTGTTAGCAATCTCTAAGAAAGGGCATTACTATAAAAAAGGTATCAATATATTATATGAAAGCGGGAAATTGTAGAATTTGGACTACAATTACTGATTCTCTTGTTTGTAAATTTTGTATAGTGAGATAAGTCAAAAGGGTTAGTAAGGACCACCTAAGTCTTTGTTTCTTATGAAATTTAAGTCTTTACTAATTGTCTTCTTCAATTAAGACAAATATAAGAGCATGCAATTAGATATCACTCATTAGCCCAACTTCTGTTGCGGCCTGTTTGGTACACTGAAATAGAATAGACAGGGAATAAAATAGTTATTCCTATGAATAGAAAAGATGAGGAATAGAAAAGAATGAGTAATACTTTTTTTAGTTTAAAGAATAGAATAGATAAAGAATTTCTATTCCAGTGTTTGGTTTAAAAATATAAACCTGAAATAAGAAAGGAATAAGTAACAAAAAGACCAAAATATCCTTATTATTATTATTATTATTACTATTATTATTATTACTATTATTATTATTATTATTGTTGTTGTTGTTGTTGTTGTTGTTGTTATTATTGTTGTTGTTGTTGTTGTTATTATTATTATTATTATTAACTTTATTATTATTATTATTGTTATTATTCTTATTTGTATCATCATCACCATCACCATTATTATTATTACTATTATTCTTATATTATTATAATTATTATTATAATAATTATTATTATTCTTATTATTTGTTATTTTTATTATTTATTTATTTATTTATTTATTATTATTATTATTATTATTATTATTATTATTATTCAGATCAGTTTAACTATTCATCGATTACTTAAAGATAGGTTGGGATAGGATTTGGCTATTTTTCAAATTTAAAGAATAGCTTTTACCTAAGTTTAGTTATTCTTGGTTCTCTTTTTAACTAAACGCATGTTTAAGAATAAGTTAGGAATATATTAGGAATAATCATTCTATTCTAGTGTACCAAACATGTCGTTGTATCTCCTGGAATCTCCACACCATTGGCATTGAGTCATCGATGACACCATTTTAAATTTGGGTGAAACCTTATGATCTTTGTCTCATACTATGAAAATTATTCTAAGAGTCTTTCTCAAGTATGTGAGATATGTGGTGATGTCAATTTTCAAGGGAAAATGAGGCGAGTTAGGCGGGCTTAAATTCTGTGTATCCAATATCCTATTTCATGTAAAAAATGACGTTTTTTACATCTACTTATTTTGAGTAAAGTGGATTGAGATATGTTTTTAGATATATAAAATATCATGTATCTATATAAAATAGGATATTCCATTCCTGAGTAAAAGGAGAGGACAAAAAGAATTGGGCATTTAATGCAATGGAAATAAAGACATCAACATAATGTGTAGCTTTTTAATAAATATCTATTATTTATTTAAAAAATAATAAAAGATTTTTCTTGTATTGCATTTAATATTTCATATAATCATGGAACTTTCTGTTACATTCGATTTCATTGAAAGTTGTCATAAATTTGAATTTTATTGTTTTTTTATCATAATACAAATTAAAATTTAAAATTATTTAATTTCAATTTTGATACTCGAAAATATTTAAAATTAATTTTAAATAAAAGAAAATTAAACAATATTAAATTTCTCTATATTAAATAGTTTTATCAATTAGTTAATTCTACCATGTTATCTATAGTAGAGTCCAAATAATTTATTTTAAAAATTTAAAATTATTAATATCTTTTAATTAATTTAATTATTTCATAATAATATTTAATTACTTAGTTAGATCTATTTAAAATCTATATTCTAACTTAATTGATTTAGGAAAAAAACTGTCATTTGGTTCCACTTCTATTTTTCTGTTGTTGTTTTTAGTTTCTGTTTTTTTCTTAAAAAAATAAAAACTTGTTTGGTTGAGATTTGTAATATAAAAATTGAAAACAAAAACCTGTTTTGTTGGGATTTGTAATAAAAAACTGAAAACAAAAACATGTTTGGTTTTATTATCCTATTTTTATTTTTTTTGTAATTATACTCTTATGTGTAATAATTATAATATAATACAATATATTTTAAATTAATTAATTATCATTATATCTAAAATTAAATATATGCAAATAAAATAATATTAAAAATTACACGTTAATTGTATATAATAAAATTACATAAATTAGAAATTATATTAAGTCATTCTAATCAATAAAATATGTTCATCATACTATAATTCTTGAAAACATAATAATATTATCAGTTACTAAAAGAAACATAAATTAATTAGAAATAATATAATCACTCTATATTTGTCTAGCAATTTCATCTCGCTTCCAAGATAAACCTCAAAATTGTGCTGGATTGATATTATACTCTACTTGAGAACTTGCATTATCATTTTCACTTTCCCTAATTTATTCTTCATTTTCAGCACAACTTTGAAATAATTCATTGCTTTGTCCATACATTCTAATATAGTTGTGTATAACACAATAAGCAATAACGATGTATTTTTGTTTCTTCATATCATAACTCAACATGTTTTTAAGTATAGGGAATCTTGCTTTTAAAACACCAAAACATCTTTTAATAACATTTTTTAATGAAGAATGCCTATAGTTAAACAATTCCTGTGGACCTTGAGGTTTTCCTCTATCTCTATGATATCGCAAATGATATCTTTCACCTCGGTATGGTGAAATTAATCTAGGCATATTAGTGTAGCCTGAATCAACCAAATAGTACTCACCTAACATATAAAAAACATAATATTAACAAAAAATATTAAAAATCATAATTACTATGTTTATTTAAAATATTTATTACATTGTAGAGGCATAAGAAATTGATTTGCTAGATTTGTCACTGTTTCTAAAAAAAATTGAGAGTCATTTGCATTACCTTCCCATCCAGCAATTATATATGTAAAACGCATGTCAAATGAGCAACAACACATAATATTTTAGGTTGGATTAATTCTTTTACCCCTATATGGTATTTGTTCATTGGTTGGAACATGTGCATCAATATGTATACCATCTATTACTCCTACATAATCCTAAAAATTATAATATAGATTAAAATAATAATTAATCTAAGAACATAATTAAAATAGTAATTAAATATATGAATGTACCTGAAAATATGGAAAGAATTTTGAATTATGTTGAATCTCAAGAGACGTATTAGTAAAAAATGGAGTAGTGAATCTTTTTGCAAGACGATTAACTGCTTATAAGACTTTACGAACATACTTCAAAATTGTCCAGGTCGAATGTTGAAAGCGTTCTGCATTAACTCTAGTTGTTTCACTATGCCCTATAGTCATCAAGAAAATTGTTACCTATTTCTCCACAGTCAAATGACTTGTTATCTTTAAGCCTCCTAAACTCTTCAACTTATCACATAAGCTCAAGAACATTATCTTTCTAATTCTTAATTTTTCATAAATCCTTGTAGGATTCCCATTCAAAAGTTCCATTATTAATCATAACCTGGTATATCAGAAGTTCTACATGGTTGCTTTTGTAAATGAAAATATTTGTTCTCTCCCCCAGTTAGAAAAATAATGATTACCTTCTTACGTTCATCATCAGAATCTGATTCGAAATCTGATAAAAAAATCCATGTATCTACAATGTCAACATTAAATAATTAATAAAACATTCAATCAAAAAGTTTAACCGAATGTAAACAAAATATTCATATATTAAGTTAAATATTCATACAAATCACAAACTTAAAACGTTCAAACTACGGAATAATGTTTAAAATAAAAGTGTCAAATTAACAAGAATTCGATATGCAATAACATGAAAATATAACTAAAGCGACATAATCCAATGCAACTTCCTTGTATCTGTCATCTTCATAAAAATATCCCTATAAAGTGAAGAATCATGTAAAACCTTTATAGCTTTTTCATATTACACATCGTCAGCACCTAATTGATCTAAGGACTTCATACATTCTATCATTATGTTACATTCTTGAGATCTACTCTCTGCGGTGGATGATGTTTCACTCAATTTTTTCGTAAGTAAATCATTTTTCCTTTTTGATTGTTCACCAAGTCAATCATTTTTCCTTCTTGATCTTCTTTTTCATTATACGAGTAATTTTCATCAACATCATTTTCATGTTCCTCTTCTGTACTATTCGATGGAGATTTAGTTGATGGATGTGCATGCACACCAATTGTAGTAGTATCTCCAAAAATATGACACAAGTCTGAAATTTCCTTACATCCTTTTTTCTTGAATTTGTGAGTCATTTTATGCACATATAATGATAAAAAATGAATATGAGAATAAATATTATATAATATGATATATTAATTAAAAAAGCCATATATTACCTTAAATAAATTTTCTTAACATTCATTTGTAGCATTAACTTCACCAGTAAGGGAGTTGTAGCTGATTCCTGTTTCTTTCAAACAGTTCTTGAAATTCTTCAATCTAGCCCTTAATCCATTATACTTATTCTTCAATTGAATATCAGTATACTCCTTATTGAATTTTCTTTGAAGCCCTACTTTAATATTTTTTCAACCAGATTTGGAAAAGGTGTTAGTCGTTCGATTTTCCTTCTTCACTTCTTCAACCATCAAAGAGATTAAATACATCTTTATAGTATCATTCCATACCACATCTTTTTCATTTACTTCCATACAATCATTGGAATAGTTCATATTGTTCAAGCCTTCCATCACTAAATGTAATAACATGTAAGTGACATCAATCACAATAATTCATACAAAGTATTAAATGCTAAACATGATTCAAAATAAACATGTGACAACCACAACAATCTCTAAAAAAATTATAATTACTTTATTATTATAATATTATAAATATGGATTATAAATATGAAGAATATGGATGCACTAGTGAGTTTGCAACTGAGATTAATATATATAGAATTTTTGAAGCATTTTGGGTGTTTAATGATAATTAGTTAGTTGCTATTGAACGTCAACTAACATCTTAGTCACACCCAGCTGCGCATCATCTACTAACAACCCAGCAACACTTTCTAACTCCTTTTAATTACTGAAGTTACCCAGCACGTAGATTCCAGGTTCGATTATTTATTACGCCCAATGTTCAACTTGGATTCTAATTTATTTAATGCCCAATTGTAGATAGAATCAAATTCAACTCAAGCGTACATATGGATTTAAAATTTCAGTTCATTTATTAAATCAATATGGGGTATAAATTGATTGCAACTCAGTCGTGCATATGCATTTAATATTTCAGTTCATTTATTAAACCAAGGGATATAAATTGATTGCAACTCAGGCGTGCATATGTATATTTCAGTTCATTTATTAAACTAACATGTGATATAAATTGATTGCAACGTAGGCTCCTCTATACTCCACTCTATGCCACATTAAATGACGTGAGGACAAGAAGAAAACATCATTAGCTGTCTCCACTTTAAAATGACGTGAGGACCAAGAAGAAAACGTCCCTTTGTGGCCATAAACATTTATACTATATGCTCCACTCTATGCCACATTAAATGACGTAAAGACCAACAAGAAAACACCATTAGTTGTCTCCACTTTAAAATGACGTGAGGTTCAAGAAGAAAACTTCCCTTTATGGCCATAAACATTTATAATCTTTTATAAAGGTCAAGTTTCGGTTTTAATAACGTTATTCCAACTATTGTTTCCAGTTCTTGTTCATGGTTCTGTGTTGCTTCTTTATAAAGGATCAGCTTGCTACAAAAGATGAAGTTATCGATAGGATTAGTAAAGGAGGTGAGGTCTTAACTGAAGAATTGAAACACATCATGATCAAACAAAGGACTCTGGTAATCATCAGAGATCTCATTCCAGACAGAAAAATTGTTGTTAAGAGGAAGAACACAGAACGAGAGTGCATCATCTTCTTTATCATAAAAAAAAATGCAGAAGCTTATGCTCAAAGTAGAGAACCCTGTTCTATTCCAACATTTGACGTAATTCTACACATGGTCTACCAGTTCTTGCAATTACTTAATTTTCTAACTTTTCTGTCGAAGACATTTTAGTAAGTATGGCTACATATATAGTACTATTATTTTCTTTATATCTCTCTTCCTTTTCAAGTCTCAAGTTTCTTAAAACTGAAACTAATCATATTGTTGTTCATTAAAATGCAAGTCAAAATGGCACCATCACGCCTAGTTTCTTTATTTTATTTTTTTTACTACCAAACTAATGTGGCTGATCCTACTATTCATCAACAATATGCTCAACTTAGAGTAACACAAAGAGAAAACAAGAAAGTAGTACTGATGGCCGCAAGAAGTATGATGGCTCTAATGTTATAGGCAAGAGAAACAAGACAAAGTCGATGAACGCAAGTAATGGCAATAGCTAGGCAACCAACAGATACGAAAACACACAAAAGCAACAGATAAAACAAACATGCAAAAATCGCAGCAACCAACAGATATGAACACAAACCTGGAGAAATTACAACACCGGTAAGGACACAGAAGACGAAGTCAGCGCAGAGGGATAGAAATCAATATGATTTGTTTTTGTGAAAAAAAGTTTAAAAAATAGAAGAAAACCTGTTTTCAAAAATCACGAAAACATGATTTTTATGTTTTTGTAAAATAGTTGCCTTTTTTATACAAACAAGTTTAACAAAACACGATTATAGCGACCGTTTCTTAATTTATAAAAACAACAACAAAAAACCCAAAAAATGAAAACGAACAGCCCCTTCGTTTATTGTGTTGTTTTTCTCTCTCCACTCGCGTTTTATGCTTCTTCTCATATCCTCAACATCATCATTTAGTCTTTCCTTTCATATCTTTTCATGCTCTTGCATTTTTGTCTCTCTTGTTTTACAATTAGCCCTCCTTTTTTTTTCTGTCTTTGCAAACATGTCATTCCTTAATTACAATCATATTCCTTATTGATACTTAATTATTTTCTAACCCTTGACTTTCTTATTATGAATTTGACTTCGCTATTTTTCAATTTTTTTCAGGTAAGATCAAATTCCTTTTAAACCTTATTTTTATTTTTAATTTAAAGAATGAAACAAATAATTAAAAGAGTATGGTATAAAAACAAATTATGAATTTAAAAAATAAGTGCATAAATTTAAACATAATTGATTGATTTTAATGAAAAAATTAATTAGTGAGTTTTAAATTTTAATCGTGGGAAAGATTCGATAAAATAAAACATGTTACTATAAAGGAATTTTGGACAAAATATTTAGAAAAATATAATAAAAAATATTGATACGTCCAAAAGAGGACAATCTCACTAGTCACATGGACCTCAATCTGAAGCAATAAAAGAGGCAAAAGAATAACAAAAGCCTTTTGTATGTAACTAGTAATAAAAGACTAACTCTTAAGTCTTGATTTTATTGATGTTTGAGTCCAAGAAAATCATGTTGAAATCGACTGACAATGAGCCATTAAAGATCAAGGAATGCTGTGTTATCAAAAAAAATCAAAGAAGAAAAAGGTGTGAAATAAGTCCTGTGAATTAGTAAATAAACGACGTAATAGGAAGTTACTGAAATGTACGATGAGATGCGTAAGAGACAACTCGCACTTGAATGTAATACAATAGGGCAAGGGACTATGTGTCAAATGTCAGATCGTTAGGAAATACTATATTCTTGTAATTCAGACCTATAATGAGCAAGAATATAATTCTTTGAAAAATCCCTTCTCTCTCTCTCTCTCTCTTCTCCTATTCCCAAAGTATCTTGCTCTTCATCTGCACAAATTTCCATTTATTCCAAATTTCCTCATCCATCTCTTATTAATGAAACAATTGGTATCAGAGTTTCTGACCCAAGAACCCACTAGGACCAAAGGAACTCGAGTGGCAAAACTAAGGAAACTATGATCTAAAAGAAGGGTTGTTCCAATGGAAAGGGAAGCTAGTGATCAGACACGACAAAGACCTTCGTACATAGTTGATATCACTGAGTCATGATAATCCATAAGAAGGGCACTTCGGCATAACTGCAATGGCCAAAAGAATATAGTTTTTTATTGGAAGGGATTAAATAGGGGCGTAAAGAATTACGTCAAGAACTGCCTAGTATATCAAAGGAATAAGCTGGAGAACACCTTATATCCAAGGAAGCTATAACCCCTACTGATTCTTGAAGGATGTTGGGAGGATATGAGCATGGATTTTATTGAGGGACTAGCTCCCTCCTGGGGTAAAACAAATATTATGGTAGTCGTAGATCGATTTAGCAAGTATAACCACTTTATGATTATTCAACATCCGATTATTGCAGTGATGGTGGTTGAAGTGTTTCTAAACAACGTGTTTAAGCTCTACGAGATGCCAAAAAACATCGTCAATGATCATGACCCATCTTTTTTAATGCAATTTGGAGGTAATTCTTTAAGTTATGAAGGTTAGTCCGAAATTTTCCACCGCATAACAATATTCTGAAAATTTTCCACCGCATAACAACCCTAATATGATCGATAAACTGAGGTGGTTAACAAAATCCTATAAACATATCTTTAGTGCTTTTGTGAGGACGCCTCTACTAGATGGGGCGAATGGATGTCATTGGCAGAATGGTGGCATAATACCATGTTCCAATAGCCATTAACACCGCTCGCTTCAAATTGTTATACAAGTATCCTTGTCCAATTTATGTCTCATACTTTGCAAGAGACTACTCGGACTTAATGATGGACCAAGTAATGACGGTTAGGGAAAAGGCAATGGCTTCAACTCATTTTCATCTTTAACAAGCCCAACACCAAATGAAGCAATAAACAGATTAGAAAAGGGTTCACTAAGAGTTAAGATAGGAGATTAAATGCTCTTGAAGTTGCAACCTTACCGCCAAAATTCTTGTTAGTAGTGTGCCCTAGGCCAATGGACATTTGTGACTTTTGTACTAACATTATGACTTATTCATAATATATTAT
>JANKOE010332291.1:0-16634 GCA_026284465.1 Erythroxylum citrifolium | reverse complement strand
CCATTATGTTGTAAATGAGTTTGAACAGATGATATTCTTCTTTCCAAAAAGTACTGATTTGTAAGAATTGAAGAGGAAGGTGGTAAATAACAGTTTCTGATAATATTTCCATGAAATCCTAACAACAATAACACAATAGTTGAATGTGAGCAAAAATGGATGTGCTTTAAGTAAAACAGAACTAATGGAAAGAGCACATCATATATAGATCTATTAAATTTGCATAAAGATTGTCATTGTACCTCCTAAAACACCAATAGCAGTTTTACTTTCTATTTGACAACCTAATGCATTTTCCTTCAATAGTGGAGTTTGATTTTCTTAAGATGAAAAAAAGAATTTCTGTCATTGGACTTCATAACTTCACTCTTCATACCACACCGGTTTCTCCTTGAAACCACAGGCAGAATACTATATTGATTGCACATGATCCATTGTCTTCTAAGGCAATTTCAGTAGTTATACCAAAGCAAGAACATATGTAACAGCCTGATATCTTTAGAATAGATATACAAACTATATTTCTAACATCATCACTTAAAATGAATCTTCTACCAAATGAAATTCACTCTACCACAAGCTTGTTCTAAACCAGAACTTCTGATCTTTTTTACAAAGAAGGAACCTTTTATAAAGCATTATTATACTAACAGTCCTAGAAGCAAGTTGAAAAACTAAATAGAAAGTAATAGTTGTAGCAGTTAGATGAAAATCATTAAAAAACAGAAAAAAGAACATAAACATATTTTACAAAGAAGGCACGGCATAACAAAAATGGAGATAGAAATGAAATTATGATCCAATTAATCTTTTGCAAAATGAAATTCATTCCCCTACCACAAAGAACACACTCTAACAACACCTCTTCTTTCCTTCTAATTGAGAAATTTGATGTGTTTGTAAAGAAAAAGCTTTTGTGTAACGTCTTTCCTCCACAGCCAAAGTCTATAAGATTTGTATATCAGCACACATCCATTTGCTCAATCAAAGATAAAAACCCTTCGTGCCCGCAAATCTCTGGAGTTCCTTCTCATAATTTCACAAAAAGTTAACGATGGGGAAGGCCTCACAACTCCTACATCATCATCAAGGTAAAATATTAATGGAGTGGCGTAAAATGCATGGTTGTTAAGAAAACCTGATTGACCCTCTGCACCTTTGGCTTCGCCGAGAACTGATCAAGTATGGAGATTTGGATAAGCAACTTATGATGCTTTTGAGAAGCATTAAATGCTTGGCTTTTAAGAGCATTAAATGCTTTCTTTTTTTAATCCAAACATTATCTAAAAGATGAAAAGGGTTTCAGAAGCATTAAATATTTGCTTTTAGAACGAAAAGGCTTAACAATTTGAGTTTTGAAAAGCATTAATGCTTGCTTTTAGAATGAAAACGATGGACTTTTTTAAGCGGGAATTGAGGTGAAATGGATCGAGAAGCATTAAATGTTTGCAATTAGAACGAAAAGACTTGACATTTTGGGTTTTGGGAAACATTAAATGCTTGCTTTTAGAATGAAAACAATGGACTTTTTTAAGCGGAAATGAAGGTGAAATGAATCGAGTTTTAAGTAATTAAGTAGATAAGTAGATTTAACGTTTTCAAAATAGTACTATTAATACTTTAAATAGTAATTGAGTTAAAATTTTAATAGCTTTCACGAGTTATAAATTTAGTACATGTCATGTCACAAATAGATAATTTGAAATTATCGACTACTGATGTAATTTTAAAAATATTTTCTTTAAATACTCGTTAAAGATATAACTTTTACATTAATGTTTTAATAAAATCCTTGTCGTTATTTCTATTATCTCTTTTAGAGTATATTATGTACCATTTTAGTAATATTAAATACAATAACAACTATTTTAGTAACATTATGATATATAGTGGTACTAAAATAATAACATACTTTTTTTTGTAAAAATTAAGGTTGAAATTATATATTTAACATAAAAAAAAGTAGCAATCGAATTAAAATATAACTTTTATTTTACACTAATTGAATAATCGTGCATAATTGATGTGTGAAAACATAAAAATTTAAAGGCTTTTGGATAAATTCCTCTCAATAATTAAATGACCTTTAAAGAATAATAAGGCAAATCATAATTAAAGATCATTAAATGTACAAGACTAGTCATTACAGTCTACTTGTCTACTTGTAATTGGACCCTCTAAACACTTGGGAGCAGCAATCCTTACCCAAGCCGCCAAGCCGCCAGGTCTATGAATCTGTCTTGTTTTCCCAAGGGGTAGGAGAGTTGTTGGACAATTGTCAGGCCCAGAAACTAATAGCAATCAGGCCTAAACAGAGTTTAAAAGGTCCAAAAAAATACGGAAAGAAATCCCCTGTTCTAATTATCCTATTTTAACCCTTTTTTTTTATAATTAACATAAAACTATGTCATTAAAACAGAGTAATTGAAATAAGGAATCCGAACCACCAGATCACTGCTCAAGACCTTGTGGAATATTCTGGGGCAGGATAACTGTCAAGAATTTTACATCGGACAAGTGCGAGTTTATTCAGTTATTTATAATAGTATACAAACTTTCCTTTTTAAGTTAGCTTTTAGGGATGAGTTAAGCTTTTTAACATAGTATCAGAGCCCGTTTGTCTCGATAGTTTGGGGCGATGCTAAATTCTGTCCCTTTGTCCAATATGTCCAGCAAATATCCAGCACTTCTTTGGGCTGAGGGGAATGTGTCAAAAATCTCACATCAAGCAAGTGTGAGTGCATTCAGTCATTTATAATAGTGTGTAAAACCTTTCTTTTTAAGCTAACTTTTGAGGGTGAATTAGGCCTTTCAACAATAACAATCACAAGTTAAACGTATATTATTTTTTTGGAAAATTTGAACCTATGTTCTTACGTTTGATAATTATTATTAATCATCTTTTGAATAGCTTATTTTAGTTTGAATAGCTTTTTAAATTGATCAACTCGAATTCTGTTTATTAAATTTGGACGGCAGCTTTGGAATTTGAAATGCCAACTTTAGCTATCCTTTCTTGATCTCAAAAGGTGGAATTGCCCACCCTAGGCTCCTCCACACCCCGGCCTGATAGATTAGTGAGGGGGTAAATCACGGTCTGATCTCAGCCAGCTTCTTAGAAGGGTAGTCCAACGCTGATGTGCACAAAGAATCACCACATTGGATGAACTCCTACACTACCACTGCTGGCACTCGGACCGAGAGCTTGATCTCAAGTTCTCCTCGAATTACCAACTGCGCTACACTTTTAGCCATCCTTTCTAAAAGTGTGAAAAGTCGTCAGGAAAAGGTCGTAAAATGGGTTATCAAGTCCTTCCGGCTGACTGCTAACAGAATTTGATACCGACATGACTTGTCAGTTTCGATCCTATCTTGTTCATTAAATGACGGGAAAGGGTAATCACCGAGCACCGGTAAGGGAGTCCCCCCATATGAATGCGGTAGTATTAAATACTCAATGATAACATTGAGCTGTTTTTTTAGGTTTCATACAGTACGAACGAGGATTACTCAGACATGCAAACGATTTAAAGATGCATCAACAGTTTGGACCTACTTGGAACACCTCGGTAAAAAAAAGAAAAAGAAAATGACGGGAAAGGGTAGACTTAGAAGTTGACAACATGCATTCTTGTGTTCTATAAAGAAAGCGATAGCTTAACTACTGCTTATGGTGCCATTTCATTCATCATCTATTAGCATCTGATATATAGTACGTATTTAAAAAACTTGGTGTAATCAGTGTATAGCATATACAGTACTTTTGGTAAAGCACATATCAGCTGATTTGTCTTTAGACAGATTTCATGATTCTATAAAATTTCTATATAATGTTTCTTCCAGGCTCAATGGAAAAAATACGATGAAGATGAATTAACTGTGACAATGCCTGCCTGAAGAACCAACCAATCATCCCATCTGTTATTTTCCTCCCTCCAACTCCAAGTAAAGGCTACATCTGTTTTACATTGTATTAGCTTTATTGCCACTCATGAGAAAAATTGCAGAATGCTCAAATTCTTTTGCATCTTCCAACTCCATCTACTCTTCCAATGGAGAAACTACTGAATTTCCCACTTGTCTGTTCTGGAAACTGGAGATTCTGATATGTAATTTATGCTGTCTGATCTGAGTTTCTGATGAGAAAATTTAAGCAGAGTGTTGATGTGAGGTTATTTAATCTAGTTGAAGATTTCTGTATCATAAAAAACCAAGACTATTAGGTGAAACCAATGTTCTACATCATCAAAAAGCTTGAAAAAATGTGAATTTCTTCTGCATTGAATGCGTATAGGAGGTAACAGGTAATCCAATCAAGTGGTTTTTGACAGGCATTTACTTCTAAGTCAGTAGTCACCTACTTACGTTTACTCCTTTTATGGTCTGGCCTAACTTGGGTAATTGTAATTTGATTAAGTCCCCATCATTGCTCCACAATTAGATGAAGCATTTCAGTTACAAATTATGTATTAGTGTTGCTGATACAAGCATACTGTCCGCAGCAGCTTGAACCTGTCCAGTTCTGACAAAATCATCGGTGAAATCATGTCCAAGGTTATATTTTTTCTCGACCATGCTCTTCTACTGCTCCATTTAAGATCTGCTTGTACTGATACCGTTCAGTTCCTACTGGGAGATAAATTTGTGAATCACCTGAGCCAGTAGAAAGAAACTAAACAGGAGTCTTGACTCTGACTCTGACTTTGTTCTTATTCTTTTTTTCTGCAGAAAACCATTGTGTCAGTTGAATTGCTCTGTTCAAAATGCAGGCAGAAGGTAGTGAAGTTAATTGCAGAAGTTGAGTGTATAACTTCCATTGTGCTTGACCCATCAAAGAACACGGTCACTGTCATTGGTGATGCTGATCCAGTGAGGATCATTAACAAGGTGAGGAAATTTAGAAGATCTGCATCAATTGTGAGTATAGGGCCTCCAAAGGAAGAGAAGAAGGACGACCCTCCAAAGAAAGATCCTGATACTCCACAGACCTGTAGAAGATGTGAAGTCTGGTATGTGGTTGGTGATGATTTTTATAGTCACTGCTCCATCTTGTGAACCAGAAAGCGATTCAGTTTCATGATAGTTGAAACCGTGTTATTGTCCTTAAAATTCTCAGTACCATTTTCTAATCCAACCTTTGCCATTCCTATACCTCAATCTGCCATAATCCTACTTGTATAAACAGTTTCTGCAACAATTTGACATCAGACAGATCTTCTTGCCCCTGGTTTACGCATATTTTCAGTTAAGAATATTAGAAAGTACATAACTCACCCTCAAAAGCTAGCTCAAGAGGGGAGATTTTTATACTATTATAAACTCTTGAATGCCTTCATAGTTGTCCGATGTGGGATTCCTGACACACCAGTTTATCTCGATAGTTTGGGGCGGTGCCTGGTTATGTCCCTTTGTCCAATATATCCATCAGATGTCCAGTCCTGCTCTGGACTGAGGGGGTGTGTCAGGAATCTCACATCGGACAACTATAAAGGCATTCAAAAGTTTATAATAGTGTGCAAACCTCCCCTTCTTAAGTTAGCTTTTGGAAGTGAGTTAGGCACTTTCTAATAAAGAATGCCCTCTTGCACCGTTAACAACCGAAGAACTGATGTTAAGTTAGAATTTATTTTACTTCTTAAGTATTGATTAGATCTCGTAGACTTGATCATGATGTTTCCTGGATAAAGAATATTGGGTTACCCACTCTATTCACTATTGGTATCTTCAACATCTCAAACACTAAATTGGCTCCATATCGTCTCTTGTGAATATTAATTAATTTCAAATTTCTCCTAGGGTACTAATTTAAGGGTTTGTAAGCACTAATCACAATAAAATTAGTTGTACTTTACTTCAAAATTTTTAAAGAATACAATGGATTTATCATATTCGGGCTCAACCTCTGTCTAAAGTTCAATCGAGTTCGCAGCCTGAAAGTCAATTGAGCTCAAATCAAATATAATTAAATATATACTTTTAATTAAAAGCTTAAAAATGAATCACTTCTTTGAAATGCTTGAGTTTAAACTCAAATCGGAATCTAAAATTATAAAAAAAAGAGATCAAACTCGATGCAAACCCTAATCAACTCAAGCTTGCCAAACAAACCTTAGTAACCTTAAATTGAGATAACTATTTAAAAGTGAAGATTTATTAAAGTTTATAAATGTTACTTAAATTTATATCATAATTTATTTGTAACAGATAAATAATTGTTATTTTTTATAAATTCAAGGAAATTAACATGTCAGAAAAAGATTAAATTATAAAAAATTTAAAACGACCCAAATTACCGGAAAATATGTCTTTATCCTAATAAACAATATCATATAAAAATCACTTTTTGGCCTCATTTCAATCTACCATGTCCAAGTGGGTCAGGAAAAACATGGTTTTCATCAAATTGAAAGTGATTATTGGGTTGAATATTCCGACAATGAGTTGTGTGTTTAGGAGGAAATTGACAGATAATATAAACAAATGAGTAGTCTATTTTTGTTTCATAAGTCAACGTGACAGTAACATGTAAGAAACGGACATGGAGCTCGTGAGATGAGACAAGTTTGATATTTCATAAAAACCTATTTAATGATTATAAAAACAAAGTAAATCCCAATAAATAAAGCTGTTAGGTTCGATTAAAAACATGCTCCAATCTCCTTTTCATTAAACATTAATTTAACCA
This sequence comes from Erythroxylum citrifolium, assembly GCA_026284465.1. Taxonomy (NCBI): domain Eukaryota; kingdom Viridiplantae; phylum Streptophyta; class Magnoliopsida; order Malpighiales; family Erythroxylaceae; genus Erythroxylum; species Erythroxylum citrifolium. Next base: position 9,949 of record JANKOE010332291.1, on the reverse strand, counting down.
ATTTAGCTAGTTTAATTGTAAAAATCTTGAACTGATAAAGTTTTCGATTCTGATTTTTATTTTTTATTTACTTTAATAATCCTTATTATTAAAAATTGTTAATTAATTAATCAATTATTTTGTTAATTAATCAATTTTATAAATCAAAATAAACCAATTAGCTTTCATTTAAGAGTCTCTTTTTTCAATTAAAGTTGAAATTCTTTCATAAATAAAGTCAGTCTCTTTCAATCATATTTCAAATTTTTTAATACTACTCAATCTTTTAATCGATTTTATAACGGTCTAATACCGGTTGAATATTTTAAACCTTAAACTTCTTGTTTTACTGTTTAACTTCTGGTCTGATTTTTGGAACATTACTATAATTAATAAAATGTGAGACTTTTAAGTTTATTATAGTATCACTCATTTTAAATATTAAAAATTATAATATTAAGAAAAGTTAAATAGAAAAGAGACACTAATTTAATTTTTTATTTTAATTATCATATCTTAAAAATTATTATTTATCAATCACACTATTTATTTCATATTTCATTAGTTTTAATATCTTTTTAATATTATATCTTATGAGATATATAGATTAAAAATAACATAACAATATAAAAAAATTGCATATGGTAATTAAATAATGTAAAAATAATAATAAATTTAAAAATATGAGAGTTTATGCCGCCTCAAAAATAAAGAACTGGATCTACGAAGAACAGAAGCATCCACGTTATTTGGAAACAAAGAAGTCATGATAAATTATGACAATTCTTTAGTTTAATCAAGAACAACAGTGTAGTAGCAGTAGTGTTAGTCTATGCATGGCTTCTGGTTTCCAGACTAAGCAACTCCATGGCCATTGTTAAACATCTGACTTTCCTCTGGATGCGAAGCTCCACTTCATAACTTGTATCCATGTGCTTCATATTTGCTTAGAGTTCGCTCCAAGAAATATAGCCATTCATACCCCCTCATATCAATCCCACGAGCCTCCTGTTGATTTCTTATTAACACTCGTTCGAACACAACTGGTACATTCCAAAATCACCCTTACTCGGTTCTCTTTACCCCGGCCATGAACCTCCTTTGAGCCTATAATATGGTATAGCCCACCCCTTTCCACTCCTCTAATGATAACTCTTCTATCCTTTAGGATTTCTTTGAGTCTATCCTCAGACTTGATTTGAAAGCCCTGTTTATCAAATAAGCTTTCAGAAATCAGGTTTCTTCTTATTCTAGGCACAAATCTGACATTTGTGAGGTTCCTTCTCTTTCCATCAAATATGTTGATGGAGACACTTCCAATGTCCTTTATCTTTTGCTGCCCAGAATCTGCCATTTTAACCTTGGCAGTAACTGGTTCAAATGTGGTGAACCAATCCCCTATGAGAACTGACACGCATAGTGCACCCTGAATCAAAAATCCACTCTCTACTAAGGTCTTCATTATCCTTAGTGACAGCCATAATTTCATCTCCACTTAAATCTTCTGATTTTTCAACACTCTGAAACTCCATTTTTTGTAGCCTTATCCCTCTTCTTCTTTCTACAATCCCTTACAAAGTGTCCTTTCTTATCACAGTAAAAACATGTTTTCACTTTTCCCTTTTTCTTCTTTTCATCACCTTCCTTAGAGTGTTTTTCTTTCCCACTTCCCTTCTGCCACTTTCCTTTCTTGTTGTTTTTCTTATGAGATTTCTTCTCATGATTATTCTCTACAAACATTACTTTAGCCTCTTTTTTAAAAGAATTAACTTATACTATTTCTTCTATTAGTCTAACACCCTCTTTACAGTAAGAGATTCTCCATTAGCATGCTTAATTATCTTCTTGAATGCATTAAATTCAGAAGGTAATGCCTTTAGGATTACTACAACTTGATATTCCTCAACTAACTTAAAGAAATAGTATAGGTTTTCATCTAAGGAGACTGAAGTGTTCATCTTGTAGTTTGTAAGATTGTGAAGAAGTGTCATCTTGTTAGGAAGACACTTCTTGGCATACAACTAATCTAGCTTGATCCAAAGCTTCTGTGTAGTGTTACAATTCTGCACTTTTCTTATCATTATTGGTGATAAGTAAAGCATTAACTTGTAATATGCAAGTCTTTGCATCTTTAGCTTCTTTATTGGATCAGTCTCTAGGTCATATTGATCATCTATAGCATCATAACAGTCATATGATTCAAGAAGAGCTTGCATCTGGAGTTTCCAGATGGTAAAGCCTTCTTTACCAGAAAAAATATCCATTTCTTTTTCTACCATGGTTACTGTAGTGTAAAGAACTTAAAGATTTTTACTTAGTGACTGTTCTTGATGATTCTTTGATGCTTGAAGTGTCCAAGAAATGCCCCAGGAAGTTTATGATGCTTTGATAACAATTTCTGTTGGGATTTTATTGTTGTTCTATAATCTTTTCATACAGAAAACTGATAATGATTGTAAACTTTACAGGTAAGTAAATGCAGAAAAGTAAAGAACTCAAAGGTTTTTACTTGGTTCGATAGTTTATTACTATCTACATCCAAGGTTCCCACTTCAGTGGTGATTTTTCACTATATGAAGAAGAAGAAGGAAAACATTGATATAGAGATTGTGTGTTTCTCAACACATGTAAGAGCCTCCAAAGCTCTCCTAGTACCCACAAATTAGTACCCTACCACTCCATGATCTTTTTCTTCTCTCTATTCTTGCACTCTCAAAGACTGAATACAATATGAATTGAAAATGAAGTTTCTGTATTGTGAGTTCTCTGTCTGATTCTTGAATTCTCTCCTTTTATAATTGTTTCATGCATGTAGAGGCTTTCGGTGAAGACTTGAATGAAACAGACAAGTGGCATGTGCCTCCCACGTGAGTCACTTATTCTCCTTTGATATGTTTGCATTTTATATGTTTCTCAGCTGCGTTTTGTATCTGCTTCAGTTGTAATTAACATGACAGTGTATTAATTCTTCTACTGTAAACGACTGTGCTTTGAGTTATGCTTCAGACATGTATAATACGACTCTGCTTTGATCAATTAACTTCTAACTTGAATGTATCATATGGGTGTGTCTGAAGTAAGTCAATTTTGTTTCTGACATGTTGAGAAGCCTCGAGAGCATGTCCCTCTTCAAACTTCAGACACTCTTCTTCGATTCTTCAATTTTATTTTGCTTTTGTTGGTTCTGTGTATAGATTAATGGAGAATAACGTGATTTTCATCACATTTTTCCCTCCTTCGTTTATCTGTACTCAGAACACAGATCTGTGAGTGATTTGAAAAACCTGAAACCCTAATTTTTACCGTTGATCTGTCTTCGGAATCAAGGGGCTTCCACAATCATTAAGTAGCCCCTACAAAAATTAAACTTCTTTTGTGTTAGTATTTTACTTCCGAAATTAGAAGGATTTTTCTCACCTTTTATTTTCTCTAGATTGAAGGTTTCCTTGGCGATTTGATCTCTGATGAAATGCAATCGCACATCTATGTGCTTGGATCATTCATGGAGGACTGGATCTCGACTCAGGTACCGTGCATTTTGACTGTCCATATATAATACTGGTGTTGTGATTTCTGTGTTGATTTTCTTTAAAATTCCTGATAGCCATGCTAGTTCCTTTACCCCTTCTGTGATTACATTATACTCTGCCTCTGTAGTTGATAAACTTACCATTGATTGTTGTTGTAATTTCCAACTTATTGTGCTTGCTGATAGTGTAAAAATATATGCTAAAATTAATTTCCTTGAGTCCTTACCTGTTGCATAATCAACATCCACATAGCCATATAAAGACAGGTAATTGCATTTGATTAGCTCTGTTTTAGAGAAGCATAATCCATAGTTCATTGTTCCAGATATGTATCTAAGAACATTCTTGAGCCCTTGCCAGTGTTCTAAACCTGGATTGGCCATGAACTTACTTAGGATACTAATAGCATAGGCTAAATCAAGCCTTGTGCATAGCATAAGGTACATTAGACATCCAACACCTATATCATAGGGATAGTGAGTCATAGCCTTCTGTTCTTCTTCAGTCTTAGGACACTTGTCATATCCTAAGGGTACTGAAGTAGGTTTAGCTTGTTCCATATTGAATTGATCTAGGATCTTTCGGATATAGTTCCTTTGAACAAGTCATAGTTTTCCTTCCCTCCTCTTTCTGATTATTTGCATTCCTAGAAGCTTCTAAGCTTCTGCTAGGTCTTTCATTTCAAAATGAGTGCACAATTCAGTCTTAACTTCTTGAAGTTTTATTCAAGTCCTTCCTTGTAATGATGAGATCATGTACATAGACTAACATAAACACTGCTTTAGTCATTCCTAGATCTTTATAGTATAGGCAGTAATCATATGAACTTCTGGTGAAGTTCATACTAACAGCAACTTCATGGAACTTCTTGTTCCATTGTCTAGGAGCTTTTTTGAGCCCATATAGGGATTTTTGCAATAGGCAAACATAGTCTAGCTTATTTTTGTCCTCAAATCCGATTGGTTGCTTCATATAAATTGTCTCCTCTAGCTTTCCATATAGGAAAGTTGTCTTGACATCCATTTGATGGATTTCCCAATCATAAAGTGTTGTTAGGACTAGTATAAGCCTAATTGTCTTGAATTTAACTACTGGAGAGAATATCTCCTTGCAGTATATTCCTTCCTTTTGCCTAAATCCATTAGCTACAAGCCTACCCCTTGTAAATTCTAGGTTCTGCTTCTGTTACTCCTTCTTTTAATTTGAACAGCCATTTGTTCTCAATTAATTTGGCTTTATAAGGTTTGGGGACTAAAGTCCAAGTCTTATTCTTCATCAATGAAGAATATTCCTTCTCACAAGCTTCTTCCCATTGTTTTGCATCTTTGCTTCTCATGGCTTCATCATAAGTTTCTGGAGCCTTACTTTCTACATTTTCAGCCATGAAACATGCAAATTCAACCAAGTCTAGTTCAGTGTACCTTCTGTTAGGAATTCTAAGTCTTGGTTGCCTATTCCTTGTGAGTTGATAGTCTTGTAGGTTTTCCTGAGTCATCCGTAGTTGGGTGTGATGTTTCTTCTTCACCCACACCTTCTGCCTCTTCTTTCCTTTCTTCATACTGTGTAGTACCTTCTATAGGCTCCACATTTTCAGATTGTGTAGCACCACCTTCTTCAGGTTCTTGTGGTACATAAAATGGGGTTGAATGGTTCAGTGACCCTAAATTTTCCTTTGGAGGTCAGAATTGGAGGAATTCTTATTTAGTAGAGGGAATTCATCTTCCTTGAAGATGACATCTCTGCTTATGATAATTTTATAGGCTCTCTTTTGGAGTAGTAAGATTTTATATCCCTTTACACCTTTTGGATATCCTAGGAAAACTCCCTTGATTACTCTAGACTCTAATTTTCCCTCTTTCTGATGTGCATAAGCTGCACATCCAAAAGTCTTAAGGTGGGTGAGTTTAGGTTTTTTACCACTCCAAATTTCCTGAGGAGTCTTATTGTTATTTGCAGAGGCTGGAAGCCTATTAATTAAATAAGTTGTTGTCCTAATTATTTCCCCCCATAGAGAATATGAGCAACCCGAAGATAGGAGCATGCACCTTGTCTTTTATAGGAGAGTTCTATTTAACCTCTCAGCTACTCCATTCTGCTATGGAGTAGCTTTTACAGTTTTATGCCTTAGGATTCCATTCTCACTACAGTATTCTTCAAATTTTTTGTTGCAATACTCCAATCCATTATCAGTTCTTAGGCATTTCAGTTTCTTCCTATAGTCTGATTGTCCATAAGGGTATACCATCTTATGAAAATCTCTAGTGCTTCATCTTTTCTCTTCATAGGATAAACCCAACATTTCCTTGATCTATCATCAATTACGGACATAAAGTACAAATTCTCTCCTACTGTGGGGACTTGAGCTGGCCCCCAAAGATCACTGTGAGCATACTCCATGGTCTCTGTGGCTCTCTTAGCTCCCCTTTGAAATCCTGACCTGTGGTGCTTTCCTATCACACAGGATTCACAAAATTCTAACTTTTGTAGGTTTTGTTCAGGAATTAGACCTTGCCTAGAGAGATGGAACAGACTTTTGTTGCTTGCATGACTAACCTTGCATGCCATTGCTTGGTTGGTTCATGAATTCCATTTTCTGAGATCTGATTTATTTCGGTTGAGCTTATAACATAGTATAGCCCATCCCTTTCCACTCCTCTAATGATAACTCTTCCATCCCTTAGGATTTCTCTGAGTCCATCGTATTGATTTAATTTTCTACATATACTCACTGATTATTAATGATCCTTTCTGAATGGTTGATAGTTGTTGTTTTAGTTGTAGAACTCACACCATGGACGTCTGAGCATCAAGCTTTTCCAGAATTTGCCAAGCTTCAAGAGAGGTTTTGGACTGATTAACTTGTCCAATAACCTCCTCTCCTATTATGGAGAGTAACCAAAATAGAAGGAGCTGATCCGATCTGCGTCAAGCTCTGTAGTCTGGATTTATTTGAGCAACAGTTGATGATGATCCTGAGAGAAACTGTTGCGGTGGAATAAATTCTGCAGGGATGAAATCTTCAAGCTCAAGAACTCGAATGGCAGCCAAAACTTGAGCTCGCCAATGGATAAAATTCTTTCTATCAAGCTTGATAGGAAGATTAAAGTTAAGTGTTTTTGCAAGGACTGGAAAATCAAGCGAGGTTGTAGGGATTTGTGTTTGCTGTGTTGAATAATAATTTGTGGAAGATGATTGATTTGTTGTATCAGTCATTAGACGTTTGTCTATTGAAGCTCTGATACCATGAAAATCATGTAATATTTTTATATTTTTGTATTGATTGAATGAATTGATCATGCACATGAAGTTCTTAATTTATACAGATTGTTTACACTGACAGCTCATACATATCGAATAAAATTTTGTTGCAACAGAATTTGTTATTGTAGTGTCTGTCTTCTAGAATCTTTCATACCATGCTCTTCTGGTATATGATAGGCTTTGATGGACCTCCTTGTGCTGGACTCTTATTTTGTGTTAGCAGGCTTGAATTATTAAGTGATGTGAGCCCACTTCTTTGCACATCCAAGTTGTTCTGCAAGACACTTCTCGTAACACAAACTCTTGCAAGTTACGACATTGGAAAGATATGTTAGATTTCATGTGCAGGAGTTCGAAAAGTGTTTTGCTATCAAGTTTCTAGCTGGCTCTATTGCTGCAAAGAGACATGTAGATTCAAGCACTACTATTTTGGATGTTCAAGGCGTGGTATGCCTCTTGTTGCTACTATCTTTACGATTAATGTTGAACTTAAGCACCACTTTGTCTTTAGACCAGTAAGAGTACTTATATATGTTTATTGCTTATTTGACTCTTTTTTATAGGGTTTAAAAAACTTTACAAAGTCTGCACGAGAACTTGTTATGAGGTTGCAGAAAATTGATGGTGATAACTGTAACATCTCGTGTTCGAGGCTAGACCCCAAAATTGTGAATTGAGCGTGCTGTGAGAAATTGGAAGTGCATTTTATGCTCATGCATTGTTGTATATTCACACATGTGCATATTAATTGTTGTCATATTAAAATAATAGTTCATGCATTCATTGACATTGTCTGGGTATAATTGAGTTATTAGATGTGATTAAAATGTGATTTGGCAATTTTGGTATATTTAGGGTATTTTAAAATTTTTGTTGAATTTTGAAAAAATATTTATTTATGGACCAATTATAGTGTGACACGTGGACTGGTTTAATTGATGACAACTAGCCTATGTATATGTGTGACAAGTGGCAACATGAAACAGTGATAAGTGTTATTCATGCAAGAGAGATACGTATTTTAGATTCTTCTGCAGCTAAGCTCTCTCTCTTTCTCATTGTTATTCACTGAGAGTAATACACTTCTAGTTTTACCAAACACCGAGCATCAAGTTGTGGTTATTTACTCTCTTCATTGGCAATGACTCACGTAAGTAACTTTGATGATGATTTACTGTATAAAACTATACATGCAAGTGAAGTTTACATAGTGTAGTCTCTGTGAATACATGGACTGGATGAATTAGATGAGGAACTGAATTTGTTAAGTATTTCTAGATTGACATATGAGTTTATTGGGTATTGTGATGTTGTAAACTGCTGAAAAAAATAATAATACAGTAGAGAGGGAAAAGATGAACACAGTAGAGAGAGAAAGCTTGAAGTTTCGGTTTTGATAGTCATTATTTTATGAATGTGTAGTTGATTGATTTTGCACTATAAAAGGAGTTAAGTGAAGTTAAAGAGTGGATCAAAGTGAGATGATATGCATCAGATGAAAATATAAGAATTGGACAATTACTGTAGAGTGAAAAAGTAAGAATGAAGTTCGGATTTTTTAGTTTTGAACTGTATATCTGAATCTGACTTGTTTGGAGTTTATACTAATATAGGAAGACAGGACATATGATTTGGAATACAGAAATCATGTGAAAGTAAGACAATTTGGGAAAAAGAATTAAGGAAGAAGAGAAGAGAATTGGTGGAGAAGGACGAAGTGCACTATCGTGCACAAACACGACGGTGACTTTTGAGATTGAAGAAGAGAAATTGTACCATCATGCATAAGCACGACGGTGACTTTTGGATTTAAGAGAAAATGCACTGTCGTGCATAAGCACAACGGTGACTCATGGGATTGAATGAAGATGGAATGAAGAAATGCACCGTCGTGCTCATATATTGACAATGCACAGTCGTGCATAAGCATGATGGTGACTTTGGAGGTGAAATGGGAATTGCACCGTCGTGCTTAAGCACGATCGTGCATTTGAGGTTTTTCCTTTTCTGAACAGTCTTGCTTCATTTGATCAGAACTTCTTCTCTAGACTTCCAAATGACTTGATTCTTAAACCAATATATTCATATATTCCTAACACATTGCTCTACCTCTCTATAAAAATTGGTAGCATTCTGAATTGATTTGGAAAACATTGAATGAATGAAAGTGTGAGGATCTGTTGGACTAATATGAACTAGAATGTTTTACTGAACACACTTCGGTGTCTAGACTATATCTGATCTGTGAACCTCATAATGAGATGATTGTTAATTGTGATTAAACTAGAGATATAAGGCTACAAATTATCTGAAGAGACTAAATTCTAATTCGACTTCTAAGAATTTCAGAATTTGATTGGAAGTTGAGATAAGAATTTTACTGAAGTTCATAGAACAATACAGAGTAAATTGAGTATAACTTTTGGATCAGCTAACAGTTAATATGATCAGCTAACAGTTAATGCAACCAGCTGTTTGCCAAACAAAGTCTTTGTCAACTATTGAAGCTGAATTTGTTGCTGCAGCAGCTTGTGCTTGTCAAGCCATTTGGCTAAAAAGAATTCTTGAGAAACTGCAATTCTAGTAACCGGAGCTACTACAATATTTTGTGGCAACAACTCAACAAAAATCCTATTCTATATGGTAGAAGCAAGCACGTAGATGTGAAGTATCACTTCTTGAGGGAGATTACACAAGGTTAAGTAATTGATCTTATCTTCTACAAAAGTGAAGATCAATCCCTCAAATTACCATCTTTTATGAATATGAGAAGATTGCTTGGTGTTTGCTTGATGGGGAATCCAATTTGTGGGAGGATATTATTGTTTTATTAAACTGAATGTCTATAACATCACTTTAAGGGAGGGTACGTTGGACCATGGGAGTGTTGTGTTGTACTAGCATATAAGGATTTGTTTTATTGTTCCAACACATGGACTTGTGATGTATATAAGAGTATCAAGAAAGTAGATGATACGGAAACCCCAAGAAATCAAGGTTCTTGAAACCCCCTAATTTTATTGAATCAAAACCCCAATTTTTTTATTCTAAGAACATGCTAGTTCAAACCCCAATTATACGAAATTGAGACCCAAATCCAAGGAAATTAGAAGAATTGAACACGCCACAAGCGATTACCTTGATAAGTGATGCAATCCTTAAAGTAACCATGAAGACAT
>JANKOE010331352.1:0-16648 GCA_026284465.1 Erythroxylum citrifolium | reverse complement strand
AACCATTTTACAAGGAAGTCAATATGAACATACACAACCGAAACTACTTCAATCTATCATTTCATTACTAAAGCAAAGAGTTTGAAAAACTTTATTTACATATCAAAGCCACACCATTGTCTTATTACAAAACACAAAATATCAAATTTGAAGAAATTTCCTTAGGCTCTTGATCACTTGATCTATTAGCTATTACCTAAAGATGGGACAGAAAGGGGGTGAGCTTAAAAGCTCGTGGGTCACAATTTATAACGAAAAATAAGCAAAAACCATTGAAAACGTTCACTTGTCATAGAAAATTCTCATTGAGTTCATAAAGCACTTGTTTCTAAAAATTCTCATCATGTAGTCAAAATCTCAAACTACAAAATATGGATGCATCAAACTTGTTCACATAACATAAACACATAAGCACATCAGAATGGTTTGGGTGGATTCAAAAATAGAACGTGCTACACATTTTCACATAATGGTCCTGTGTTGCCGTGAACTTATAGGAGTTCATGAAGGAGCTCCATGCCACTAGCGCGCAGGCTGGAGAAGCCTTTAATTTGGTCAACATGCACGTGAAACTTAGGGAACTACCACAAACTCACATAACACATATTTTATAACTTGTAAACTTGTTGCCCAAAATGGCACTGTTTCGAAACTTGATTCCATAAACTTGATATCCTTTCAAAATCATTTCTATTTTTCATTTCATAAATCAATAACACAATTCATATACTAAACATGTAGCACTTTCTCAAAACATTTAAAGAGCAATAAATGCACATTTATGATGCAAATGAAATTATGAAATTTATTTGATTCAAAGAAAATATTAGTGGCTTATTTACTCTATTATAAACATGTACCCATCTTGATTTCCTTGCTTATAGACTTGCTCAAAATGCCTTTTCTCTTATTCCTCTTGCCTCTTTTGTTCCCTTTATACAATAAAAAAAATCCCACTCAATAGGTTTTCAATTGAAAATGCCTCAAAGCACAATCACTAAAATTGGTTCTTGAATACTTAAACCCAAGCATTTTCTAAACTCCATGAACTAAAATCCTTCCAAAAATCCAAAAGATTTAAAATGATCTTACCTTCATTCTTCACCAATGATGGGATCTTTAGCTCAAAGGTAAACTCTTCTCTTCCTCTACCTTTTTCCCTTTTTGAACAGCTCCAAAATCTCTCTTGAAGACTAAGAAAAATTAAACCCTAGCTTGTTTCCTCTTCTTTCTCTCCTTCTCTTCTTCTCTTTATATTTCCCTTTCTTCTTCATGATACTCTCTCTTTTTCTTTTCCATTCTCGTTCTTCTCTCTTCTTAAAATTTAAGACAACACTTCTTCTTCCAATTATGCCCTTAATGATTGAGACATGTCCAATTTGCCCTTCCATTTATGCCTTATGTCTTTTACGCTTAAGTGTCTTGCCAAAAATACCCTTGAATATTCTAACACAACACTTTCTTCTAGAAAAATGTTCCCCATTGCCTTAAGTTTCTAATGACACCAAAATCATTAAATTTGGTTTAGAAATCTGAAAGTATTACCCTAAACATTTTCGGACTGTTCTTATATTGAAATAGTACACTGTAACCAAATTTCTATTGTCTCAGGGACTGAATTAGATTTCTATTTCTTCATATACTTTGTAGCTCCATGTCTCTAGTTTATTTTGAAACAAGAATCATCTCATTTGGAGCTCTACTGGTCTAGAAATCATCAAAATACCGAAGTATGTTCAGTAAAACACCCAATTCATACTCTCCCAATTGATACCCTTATTTTGATTCAAACAATCTTTTTTTAATCAATACCAAATGCTATCAAATTCTATGGAGGGACAAAAAAATGTGTTAAGAATCTATGGGTTCAAGAATCATTTCATTTTCAGGTCGGATAGCAAGGTTATGGCCGAAAGAATTAAATATGATTTTGCCCTCAATCATATTGCACCTATCGTGGGACAATTGGCATACCTTTCAATAGAGATGTCAGATAAAGGTAATTCTTGGAATGTTTGAAAGAAGACTTTGAGAGCTACAACTTTCATGAAGATTGAGAAGACAAATTCTATAATGTTGATGTTCAAAAATGGACCAGATGATAGGATCAGACGAAACCAAATGAGGTAAAATTTCCATAACTTACCCTATAGATATCGGATTAAGATGTTCTTTAGATGGTTTGAAAGAGGACTTCACGATCTACAACTCTTATGAAGACTTGAAGACAAATTCTATCATCTATAGGGTCAAAAATGGATTACACGATAAGGTCAGATTAAACCAGATGAAGGGTCAGACGGTTTGGAAAAATTACCATAACTTTAAGATCTACAACTTTTATAGAGACATAGAAGACAGAATTCTATCATCTGAATGGTCAAAAATGGACCAGACGATAGGGTCAGACGAAACTAGACAAAGGGTCAGACGAATTAGGGAAATTGCCATAATGTTTTCTTTAGATATCGGATTAAGGTGTTCTATGGATGATTTGAAATAGGATGTCAAGATATACAACTTTCATGAATACCTTGAAGACAAATTCTATCATCTGGAGGGTCAAAAATGGACCAGACAATAGAGTCAGATGAAACTAGATGAAGGGTCAGACGAATTGGGGAAATTGCCATAACTTTCCCTATGGATATCAAATTAAGGTGTTCTTTGGATGGTTTGAAAGAGGACTTCAAGATCTACAACTTTCGTGAACATTCGAAAACAAATTCCATCATCTAGGTGGTCAAAATTGGACCAGAAGATGTAAGATGAGCAGTGCATAGAAAAAGTTTCGGCACTAGAAGATATAGGTCAACCATAGAAGATACAGAAGGTCAACCATAGAAGATACAAAAGGTCAAACATAGAAGATACAAAAGGGCAACCATAAAAGATATAGAATGCCAATCATAGAAGATACAGAAGGTTTCAACAGTGCATAAGATGATAGGCTTCTACAGGGTCTTCCTCACATCACCAAAGTTCTAAATCACTAACTACACTCTCCAAAGTACCTCCCCTTATAGAGATCATAACTTTCGACTCCGATGTCCAAAATTTCCATACTATATACTGTTGGAAAGCTAGAAAGATAATCTACAACTTTCTAGAGATAACTTTGTCTAATTTAGCCTAGATTAATCCAAAATTTCTTTTGAAGTCAAAACATGAATTTTGCCCCTATGGAAGACTTGAAATTTGCACTGTACAGACTTGGGATGTCCTGACCATAACCATTCAACTACCAAAGTAACTTCATTAACTACATCTCATCAATCATAATTCCTATCTTTCTTTTTCATAGCATCTTTCTTATGTTTATAACAACAATTCATGTTCAAGAACCATCATATCAAGTTAATAACTTCTTCACATATACCTAATTTCAACTTAACAATCATCCATACCCAATTTATATTTCATTCATCATCAACTTACTATACGTATTCAACTTCATTTTTGCTTTCATTTTACTTCTAACTTTCACCTTAATTCTTCCAATTTCATAATCTCTTATCTACCAAAAACACCAAAGCAAAAACATGAATCTATCCACACTTCTCATTTACTACTTTAATCTTATCTATCATTTCTAATTCAAGAATTTTCATTTATTTGTTCTTTACTCATGACTAATTGCCAAAAAATTCTCATTTAATAGTTCTAACTTCTAAGAAAAGTTCGGGGTCTAACACTGATGTAGCAACCAAAAAATTATTGAGTTAGATCTCTTTCATGTTTATAACATCCATATCTTTCTCTAACTTTTGAAACTTAGTCTAAATCTATATAGTATTAAGCAAAACCAAGTCCCTATATGGATCAACATCTATAATATCCCTTTTGAGTACTAGTCTACTAAAGACTTAAGACATTTGGCTAGTTTCATCGACATACCCTTATGCATGGATGAAGCAATAACTTCAAGGAAAAGAATTAGTTATAATGGTTTATTAGAAATAAGAACTTCCAAATATAATATCTCAATTATGGTTTGTTGAGAATGATCTAATGATTGAGGATTCAATTAAGGTCTCGTATCAATGGATACCCTTTATTGCTTAACTAGGGAAGTAGTGGAAAACTAAGGGAGGATGTCTAATAGAGGTGATTATTATGAACTTATGGGTATGGATCCAATTAGGGCACAAGATAATATGCCTAAACATAATAAAGAAAAGATTTCTAATCCTTCTCCTACTACTAATGGAGTTATTATAAGCACAAATATCTTTCAAAATGAGGCAAACATTAAAATGGCCATTCCACTTTTGCTTATTAACTCTAAGCTTAATTCTATATCTCTTCCTCAAACTAGTGACAATCTTAGTACCTAACCCCTATAAACACTTAAGGATATTCCTAATCTTAAAGTGAATTCTGATGTAGGCTCTTTGATTGACTTATTTCATGAGTTATTCAATATTGGAATAATTGCAAGTGCACATTGTAGCTGTAATTAGTACCGACAAGTATAGGTTGATCCCACGAAGATAGTAATTGTTAGTAATTACCTTTTCCTATTATCTAGCCTACGGATTGATTTTATATTTTTAATAAAAAGAAAATAAAACTAAAGCAAGTAAAATAAATGGACAAATATATTGAATAGAGAATTAAAGAAGCATTAAGAAAATTATCAATATCAGAAAACTAGTATATAGGTTTCGAATCCCCTTAAACCCTTAATAGATTAACCTTTTAATATACAATTGTTTTGTTGATTTATTGGACTGTGGAGATTCCTTTGGTATTCTAATATTTAACCTTAAGTCTACTAGCAACTAATCCTACAGTTTTCAGTCGAATTATTCAAGTTAAAGTTTATAAGATTACTTTACTGATTTATGAATCTCTATATTAGGTTTTACCCTAATCTAGAATCTATGTCATCCTATCTCTAAGGTTACAATCAAATCCTTCCAATTATGGTGGATCTAATCAAATCTAGGATTTCTCTATCTCTATGTATGAAATCATATTATGATCTAATATTCCTGGGTCTATTAGAACATTTATTAAACCTGCAATCGAATTGCAATATATCAATCAAACCAATTGAATTAATTAAAAAATCAAAACATATTAAAGTATCAATATAGGGCTCATCTAACCTAAACACTAATAAGAAGTTTAGTTACCCATTATTGAATACGAAATCAAACATAAATAGAAAGAAGAACTAATTGAAAACAATGGGCTCATAATTCTATATTTCCCTTATTGTCTTCTATCGAGTATTCTTACGATGTAGAGGTTTGATCTTGTATTTCAATAGATCTTTTGATGATTTCTTCATTTTTTCCACTTCTCTGGACAAAAATCGGCCCTTGAGAGCAATCTCGACATTTGAAATCACTTCCCTAAATCTACACTTCCTTTAAGTCTCTGTCCATGTCCTTTTATATGAAATTCTATGGTTTTGGTCGATGCACGGTCTATTACATGGCTGTGTATCACAAAATTCTCTAATAATCGTGAAATTGCACATCTTGGGAGATATGCACGGCCTGATACACGATCGTGCATCATTTTTGTGCATCGAATCTTCATTTTTTTCATGTTTTTGTCTAAATTCTTCTCCTTTAAGTTCATGAAGACAATTAAAATTTGTATACACACTTAGAAGGCGTTAAATACCAAATATACAATAAAAGTATAACATATCAAGAAAAAACACATCAAATATAAGGTATAAATATGATCAATTATGCATCTATCACTCTCTCCAACTTCCCTAAAAAGGATCCTAATCCCATTGGAGGTGATTTTAAGATGGATAAAGGAGAAGATTTTATAGCAAACATAGTCTTAAAAACTCAAAAAGCCAATATATCTATTAATGTGTATCTTATCATGGAATATGAGGGGCATTAATTGCCCTAAAAAGAAATAAGTGCTAAGAGACTTCATTTTTTAAATAGACGAAAAGCAATATGTAGGTTAGAGGATAGACATATGTAATAAGAGTGGTAACAAACTTAGTGGAAGTAGTCTTACACAAGGCTTTTTTTAGGATCACTTAGAATGAACTTTAAGGTGGTGCTAGACTAAAGTTAATTTTGTGGTAATATTTTGCTACACATCTTGCATGGTACTACATTTTATCATATTAATAAACTCATTTAATTGTTTATAAAAATATCACAAAATTTCAAATCACATGATCAAAATGACGAGAATTAAGTTATTATTGTCATTGTAGAATCACATAATTGGTATCTATGTAAATTTAATATTTAAAATGTATAAACATATGGAATTCTTAAAGTAATTTTAATAATTTATAAAGACATTCATTTTATTTATTAGTTAAAACATGTTCTTAATGTACAATTTAATTATTAACTTAATATAGTTATTTTCATTTATTTATAATTATGAAATATAATACAGTTGAGGAGGGGGAAACAATCCCTACTCCAACACATACAACCTTGGTTGGAAAATCACCCAAACTTCTTTTGGTCAAACAACATTGGAGTATAGTTCAAACCTCAAAGACCACCAGGTTTCTAGCAAGATAAATCGAGTTCAATGGAATCCAAATTGGACAAAAGAGGCTATGGAGGATGTACATAAGAGGCTAGAAGGAAAATTTGAGCAAGTTACAAAGAATCACGCCTCCACGATACATAACTTAGCGGTCTAAGTAGGTCCATTGTTAGAAGCAATGGCGACCTGAAATGTACGAACCCTTTCAAGTAACACCGAGTCCAATTCGAATGAACGAATCATGGTTGTTACATAAGCAACTAAGAAGGAATTGCACCAAGATGAAGACAATGAAGGGAAGGATAAAAACAAGGTTGATAAGAAGTGAACCAAAATTACAATCAACCCAGATGCATCGGCACAAGATTCCTTACCCCATTCTGGAACAACGAAAGACAAACCCATTCAGGGACAAAAAGAAACTAGAGGTGTAAGAGCATAAGGAAGACTCTCTATTAGCAAGGTACAATTTGCCTGAGATGAAAAAGTATCAACTCCTAATTCCATTCCCAATCAAAGCCATGAGGATATCGAAGGAAGCTAAGCTGAATGAAGAGGTAGACATGATCAAGCAACTGGAAGCATGACTTACACTGATGGAATCAATAAAGGGAAAGGTAAAAAAAGAATTGGAGGAAGAAAATAAATTGATGACACCACTAAAGAAGGAGGATCCAGGGGATTTTTATATCCCTGCAATATTAAGGGTGTCAAAATAGAGAGGGCCTTCGATGCCACTGCTCGATCAATTATTGTTGTAGATGGGGTTGAGTTGACTCTAAGGGTAGGAGAGGAAAATGTATCTTTCACCGTAATCAAGAATGACAAAAGCCCTCTCCAACCTATGGCCATCATGAAGGGAACAAATCTTGGTAGAGAAAAAGAGAAGAATGATGATCGAAATTGTTCTCTAGAAAAGAATAAACCTCAAAAGAGAAGGAGAAGAAAGAATTGGGAAAAAGAAAGTGACAACATAAGTGTAACATCCCATTCCCATACTAAGGGTTAGAACCCGAAAATTTGGTACATGTGAGCTCAAAGAGATATTAAGGAAATGCATTTTTCTTGCTTATGCATAATGTTAGCATATATGCACATAAATATTGAATCTTTGCACATAAAAATATTTTCACATACATTCATTGACAACTTCCGGGTATAATTGATTTTAAATATGATTTTATTGAAAATGAGAAGTATATGGAGTAGAAAGAGTGATCTTGTTATGAGTTGTGATAAGGAAAGATTTGGAAACAAAATTGGTAGTTGATCTGGAAAATATTCACTGATGTGCTTCAGTCTGTTAGCCATAACTTTTTCTGTAGTTATCCAAATGAGATGATTCTTCATTTGGATTAAACTAGAGACATATGGATACATTTCTTACAAAGACATTGAATTTCAATTCTGTCTCTAAGAGTCTCAAAATTTCATGAAGTTGAGAACTGGGTATAGTACATTGATGGATGAATGAAAAATTTGTGTTTGGAATTCAAGGCAAATTCGGGATTGATATATATATATTTTGACAAAGTTTCCTTCTTGAGAGTTGTAAAACTTTCTTTTATCTTTCCAACGGTATATAGTATGAGAATTTTGGACATTGGAATCAAAAGTTATGGTCTTTATAAGTGGAGATGTTAGGAGTATAGATAATATAGTCTGTGATGACGTCATATCATCTGTGAAGATGTATTGTCTGTGATGACGCTAGATCGTCTATGATGATTTCATATCGTCTATGAAGATGTATCATCTGTGATGACGTCATATCATTTGTGATGACGTCATATCTTCTGTGATGATGCCATATCGTTTGTGAAGATGTATCGTCTATGATGGCATCATATCGTCTGTGATAACGTCATATTGTCTGTGATGACATCATATCTTCTATGTTTGACTTTCTGCTTCTTCTATAGTTGACTTCTGCTTCTTCTTAGGTGATCGAAACTTCTTCTGTGCACTATACTCTAGACCATTTGTGACCCTTCAGGTGATAGAATTTGTTTTTGAGGTCTTCATAAAAGTTGTAAATCTTGAAGTTCTCTTTTGAACTATCTAAAGAACACCTTATTCCAATATCTATAGGGAAAGTTATGGCAATTTTCCCAATTCATCTAACTTTTCAATTCGTCTAACTTTTCGTCTGATCCTATTGTCTGGTCCAATTTTTCCCTCTAAAAGATAGAATCTATCTTTGAGTTCTTCATAAAATTGTAGATCTTGAAGTTCTCTTTCAAACCATCTAAAGAATATCTAAAGCTGACATCGGATGAAAGGTATACCAATTTGCCCAAGACAGGTTCAATATGATTTGAGGACAACACCTTATTGGATTCTTTCGGCCATAACTTTGTCATCCGACCTCCAAATGAAGTGATTATTGAACCATTGATTCATAAGACATTTTTATACTTCTCCAAAAAGATTGGTAGCATTCCAAATTGATTTGAAAAATATTGATTGAACTAAAGTGAGGGAATCGGTTGGAACAGTGAACTGGTGTTATTTTACTAAACATACTTTGGTATTTTAATTATATATAGATCTATAGGATTCCAAATGAGATTATTTTTAATTTGGAGTAAACTAGAGTCATAAGGATACAAATCATCTGAAGAAGTCAAATTTTGAACCAATCTCTAAGATGTTTAAATTCTGGATGGGAGTTATGCATAGTATACTGTTTTGGACAAGAGCAGACTGAAAATGTTTGAAGTATATCTTTCAAATCACTAAACCAAATTGAATGATTTTGGTGTCAAGGGAAACATAAGACATGTAGAAGAAAGTGTTGCTAAATAACTTCAGTATCGAGCTAGAAAGAACATGCAAAGTTGACCTGAAATGATGTTTTATGGAAAAATCTGGAAGTGATTTAATGGGTTATGACTTGTGTTTCAGTGGTTTTATTAAGTAATAAACTTAAGTAGAAATCATACTTAAGTGAGTTTTACTAAAGGGAAGTGGATAAGTGGCTAAGAAATGGACAGGTGTCGCAGCTTTAAAGTTGAGCTTTAATAACGTTGAAAGACAAGTTACTGTTCTTGTCTTCATCTCTTTCGTAACTTTCTTCTCCAAAGTTGTTTCTTTAACACAGAGTTTTTCATCAAAAACTCCACCAAAGATAAAGTATGCTTACCCTTATCTTCTACTGTTACCACTTTGTCATCTGTTTCTTTTGCCTCAAGAAAAACCTGGCCCAAACCCTTTCTGTAAGATGAAGTACATGAGTTGCGTGAAAGTTAGGGCTTTATGATGGTTGAAGATTTTTTAGTTTTAACAAGTAAGTATCGTGTTAATCCTTATGGGAAGTCTGAATATGAGATAAAATGGATGGTTTATTTGACATAAAATAGTCATGAAAAAAGTGGCCATTTTCATGAATACAGTACAAACTAGAAAAAAAAATCAGATGTGTTGTTTTCACGTATTTGGGGATTTTTTTTTGGGATATGATGGTGTGGAGATTATTTTGAGTAGAAAGATTATTGAATACATGCAGGAGAAGAGGACAGAAATTTTGAAAGTGATAAAGGCATATTTGCTCTGTTTTCCCTTTTAGTTGTGTATATATATATATACATACATACGTGAATCATTGTGGAAAATTAAGGATGAACAAATATAGGATTAAAGTTAAGGAAATCATAGAGAGAGAGAGAGATGATGTCGTGTTTTCAGTGGGATTAAAATAGAAAGTTGCTAGTGATAAATTAGTGAATGAATTATTGACATCAAAGTACCAAAGGTATGAGTATGTTTCGGGATAACAATATTCACATGATTGAGTGATTGAATTATAAAATGAAAATGAGTATAAGATATGAAGTTTGGTAAAGTACCCGGGATTGTCATTGAGAATGCATTGTACATAGTCCATATAACTATTTGTGCATAAATGAGTTTTGTAACATGTGTGAATTGTGTATTACATAAATGGGATGTGCAGATAAATGTCTATCCAAAATTTGGAAGCAAATGTTATTTTGGAGCGTACTGTGAATAGACCTAGATGGTTTTATTTCATTGTTTTTTGTTTGAATTGACTGCTGAATGATCAAATGAATGTGTCTTGATTGTTGATTTCAGACAATGAAGGTCCGATGATTGTGATGTTTGATTGGGATATTGAAGTGCTACTTGTACATGAATAAGACGAACTAAGTGTACATAATTTTATTGTTAAATGTGTTCTGAATGTGCAATTTCATGTAAGTAAAAATGTGATTCTCAACTCTAATATTGAATGCCAGACTAAGGTCCGATGATATGGGAATGTGATTGAATGGGAACATGCAAATGTGAATGATGCATTCCATTTCATGAATGCATGAAATATAATGGTAGTTGTGACCTGAGTAGCCACCGATTAGAGCTTAGAGCTCAACAAGTGAAAAAGAGCCTCGAGCTCAGATAAGGGCCCAAGGCCCACTATGTAAAATGAGCCCTGTATCCTCCTCGGATAAGGGACAGTTATTAATGAGCCAGTATCCAAAATGAATACGGGACAGTTCAGGCACTCAGTCATAACAACGTAATAATTGGAAAAGTGTCTCATAAGCATTTCATATGCATGTTGTCAAGTATGTGGATTGTTTGAAATGCCAAATTGAATTGCTCTTACATGTAAATATGATATGTGTTCAACTATGCAAAGTTGTGAATTATGTGTTATATGACTAGGTGAGCCATCGATGATGGTCTCTCATTGAGTTCACAAAACCCACCCAAAATTTGCAAATATTTTTCAGGATCAAAAGAATACCCCGTTAGGCAAACGACAGTATCCCTACAGCATACAAGGAAGGGATAGAGGTCGGGATCAGCTCACGTCTGCATTTGTGTTTTCCTATTTTTGTATAAATGTGTATATTCTGAAATTATTGTACAAATGATTTGTGTTGTAATGTAAAGACATTATGACTAACGTGTTTCGTATTTGTAATAGCCCTAAAATGGCTATTGAAATTCTGTTGATTGTATTGTTATGATTGAAAATGTTTATGAAAGAAAGTGGGCCCGATTTGAATTGTTGATTTCCGCAGAAAGGTGTGTATGTTTGTTATTAAAAAAAATTATACTGATTTTTGACTGACTGAGTGATCTAGCATGCCAACCTCGCAGGGCTCAGACTCGGATATCACTCATAGATGTCAGGTACGTGTCTTGCGAGAGTGAAGTGCTACAATAAGCGAACATGCATTTTATGAGATTGACAACTAAGTCACCACCGAAGAATTTTCTCAAACCACCTTAAGCAAAGAAGAGCATCAAGCTAACAACATTAAAACAAGCGCATTACCGGTTATTTCTTGATTTTAGATAGTTTGAATTCTATAGTTAAGTTGTTGATAAGTGTAAATTGCATCATGTTTTAGGGCGTAGTTTGATTTGTGTTTAGCTGTTAATTCAATCATTTAGTATGTGTTTAGGTTATAATTGTGTTAGTTTTTTAATTATTTATGTTTTAAGTGTTTTATAGGTTAGTGCAAGTCTTTTAGCTTAAATATTATGTTTTTGAGTACCTTAACGTATTTGCTAGTATTTCAAGGTCAACATCAAAAAACGGTGGATTTTCATAGACATCCCAACAGAAACAACAACCTACGATTATGGCATATCAGGCCACGATGGTGATCGAAGCACCAGATTTAGCCCACGATCGTGGTCTACATGCCACAATCATGATAAAAGCTAGGGAATGGCCCACGATCGTAACCTGTAGGGCCACGGTCGTGGTTTGTATTGGGCAAATATATAGAAACTTAAGAACGTTAAGTTTTAAGGGATTTTTTAGACCTTTTAGACCCTAACAAAACCCTATAATTACCCAAAACACAAGAGGATATAACAAAAAAGAGAAAGAGGTAGAGAAAGAGTTTTTTGCATCAGCCACCTTGAGAAACCCTAGAGATAGATCATCGAGAGATAGAGGAAGAGAAGAAGGAAGAAAGAAGAGGAGAAGGAGCTGACTCGAAGTACTTCCCAGATCAAGAGCTTTCCTGACGTTGATGCCTCTTTTCATCCGTTTTAGATTGTATTTCCTATTATTTTCAATTTTATTATTGTATAGAATTGGATTGACCAGTTGATGATAGGATCTAGAATGTCGATGACATTCTAAACTCATCTTCGAAATTTTATTCTTGAATTAATGAGAATCTTATTTTTTATGTGTGTATTCGGTTGTGGTTTGACTCTACGATTCCATAATTCGATAATAAACTGAAAGGGTGAATTGCATGAAAAATGATTAAATTGGACGACTAACGAGAGTTAGGTGATTTAATGGAATCCAGAATTGAATCAGATCGAGAATTTGTGTGAATAGAGATCTTGCATAGGTTTCTGATAGTTTATTAGAGAACTTCAAAACTAATTAGGGTTTTGGATAGGTTGTGAATTAAGATATTGCAACCTCCATAATCTGATTAGGGTTTATGATTTAGGGTTAATGGTTATAACTTTAGAGAGAGTCATCAATTCTAGGATAGTCTAGAACCAACAATCTAATACTTCATATTCAGTTAGGCTAGCATTAAGGATAGGTAAAATTTCCTTTCTCTCAATTGGTAATTTCCTTCGATTGATTCTTGGGTGTGTTGCAAATTGCTTAATAATTAGTATTTTCATGTTTGATTCTTAATTTGATTAATTGAATTAAATTCTCATTTTAGTTCGTTGCATCTTAAATTTCTATTTTTTTTTAGCCTTAGATTTTAGATTAGTTCCTTCCTCGTGGGATCGACACCTTTGATACTATGCTAACGAACTGTGCGCTTGGAGATTATCGAGGGTTAATAATTAAAACTTACACATAACCAAACCCCAATCAGTTTTTCTGTTTCTAAATAAATATCATAGAAGATTAGGGCATTAATTTTTGATAAAGATGATCGGGAAAGAAAGTATAATGAGGTGATAGTGCTAAAAAGAAGGTAGGAAAGGATCTCGGGGGTGTGTATAAGGACAAAAGATGAAAAAAAATCATAAGTTGGTGAAATTATTGCAGGCCATAATCGTGGCTTGCATCGGGGTAAATCTATCTACGTGATTTCCAGTTGAAATTTTTAGCATTTTACCCTTCCTTCACCAATATATTCATTTCCTACTTCACTTTTTCACTCACTTTCATTTTATCTTTATCTTTCTAAGTTTAAAACCTCCAAACTCTCTCACTTCTCTCCAACTAACTTCCAAATTTCTACTTTATTCTAAATTCCACCTACTTACAGTACATTATGCCACATATTAAGCAATCAACGAAGCGTAACTAATCATTGGGAAGAAATCAAGTCTTAACCCGAGGACAAAGGAACAGAAGCGTAGATTTCAGAGCACCCTTCCTAATCTACACAAAGGAGGAAGGTATTTGATTCAATCCTTCATTTTATACAAATAGTAGTCCCTAAATACTTTGATTTTGATACACTTGATAGGTTAGAATTGTGAGATAAGGTCGAGAATTTAGCAAAAAGAATTCAGTGGAGTAAGTTTATACACTTCCAATATCCTATATACACTTCCTAATCTATATATGGAACTCTGGGACATCAGCCAAAAGACTCATATGAAAATTAGGGCTAGTCAAGTGAGTTTTATCACAACGTCACCTCAGCAAGCAGAAGAGGACATGACTAGCGAGGAGTCTGAAGAGGAAGAAGACACAGAAGAACCTGGTTGGAAGAAAGTGCTCGATACAATCTCTGCCAACACCAAAGCAATTACTGACACACTTACTGAGAACTCTAGAAGGATGAAAGATATGGCCTACAAACAACGACGACAGAGCTGAGATATACGTCAGGTTCATCGATACTTCAAGGCTTAAGGCATATAACTTCCACCTCTGACACCATCCCCGCCTCCATCACCATAAGATTTTTTTTTCTAACCCTTTTTCTTTTAACTTTAGTTTTTGTTTTTTTTAATGTTACTTCTCTCCATGTATGTTTGTTTGTCTCCATCTCATATTGAGGACAATATGTTGTTCAAGTATAGGGAGGCTTGTGTGTTTTTCTTTGAGTGTGAATTTCGCATATTGTTATGTTAGTGTGTTTTGGTTGCATATTGTGAATTGTGTGAATGTATCAATTACTTAGTTGGATTGAAATTGATTTAATTTTGAACATAATTTATTAGGTTGTGAAGATTCATTAGCTCGCTAAATTAGTGACCTGGATTCTTTGGCTAAAATATGCAAGTTAATTAGGATTTAGTGTTAGTTTATCACCTTATAAGTTGTCACATTCATTCATAATTTTAGGCCTTTCGACTAAGTACTCTAACTAGTTTTTTTTTCATAAAAACGAGTAGTTAAAGCAACAAGGTAGACATTAAATAAATAATAATAACAATAAATGTGTGTTTGTAAATTTTAAATAAATAATTATTCCGTTGGCCTTCGAGCTATAAATAGAGCTAGTAATCAGTTGAGAATGTGATGTAGTCGAGTAACAGGATCGACACGCATCACAAATGTATGCCTTTGCGTCAAAAGGCTATAATGACGTTCCAACTAAGAAACTTAATAAAAACATAACTTAGTCGAGTAACCGGATCGACATTCATCACCAATGTTTGCCTTCGTGTAAAAAGACTAGGTCTATATCCACAAAAAGCACTTAAAAATTGTGTTTTCTAATAAAAACCTACCGAACTTGTAAGTAGCTTAACTTTTCATGCAAACACACTTAGGATTATTTACAAAGTTTGAATGACCAAATAATTATTAATATGTGTGTACAATTAAAAAAAGGTGAATAAACTTGACATTTAAGTTTTGATTAATATGTATATTTAGTCCAGTGCTCCTAGACGCAGGTTTTACATGTTAATGATTTGAAACAACTTGAATGATTGTGTTTAAAGTTAAATTTATTTCATGTTGTTGAAGCCATTCTCTCATTGTTGAATTGTTGTATTGTGTGCTTTGTGATTTTATGTTGTTTGTTGTTTTTTTTTTGCTCGAGGGCAAGCAAACGTTTAAGTGTGGGGATGTTGATAAGTGTAAATTACATCATATTTTAAGACATAGTTTGATATATGTTAGCAGTTAATTCAATCATTTAGTAAGTGTTTAGACTAAAATTGTGTTAGTTTGTGATTTATTTATGTTTTAAGTGTTTTAAGGGTTAGTACAAGTTTTTGAGCTCAAATATTATGTTTTTGAGGTACCTTGATGTGTTTGCTAGTGATTTAGGGTCAACATTGAAGAACGAAGGAGTTTTGAAGACATGTGGGCCGAAACAACTACCTACGATCGTGGCTATCTTGAGAAAAGCTCCAAGTTTGGCCCATGATCATGACCTGCCTACCACGATCGTGACAGAAGCTCAAGGAATGGCCCACGATCGTAGGCTGCATGCCACAATCGTGACAAAAGTTTAAGGAATGGGCCACTGTTGTGGCCTGCATCAGGCAAACGCATATACGATCTATTTCAAGAGATTTTTTGGACCTGTCGAACCTTGGAAAAACCCTAGGTTTACCTAAAATATAAAGAAGTATAAAATGAACATAAAGAGGCAGAGAAAAGAGAGTTTCCAGCAGCCACCATTATAACCCTAAAGTGAGAATACCGAGAGAGAAAAAGAGAAAAAGGAAGAGAAAGAAGAGGAAGACGAAGCTGACTCGACGTGCGTTTCGGATCAGGAGGTTTTCTGACGTCGCTGCCTTCCATCATCTATTCCAAGTTGTATTTCCTTTTCATTTCGATTTTATTGATGCATATAATTGAGATGGATAGTATGATGATACGATTTAGAATATTGATGATGTTCTAAACTCTCCTTCTAGATTTTATTTTGATTTAATAAAATTTAGTTGATTGTGTTATTTGGATGAGTGTTGTGATTTAATTACATTATTGCATAATTTAGTAATAAACTGAGAGCATGAACCAAATGAAAAATGATTAAATAGAATCAATGAGAGTTAGGCGGTTTAATAGAAGTCGTAATAAATCATATTGGTAATTGCACGGAGAAAGGTCTTGTGTGATGTTCCAATAGTTTATTGATCGATTATTTCTGCAAGCGCACAGATTCGTCCTAGTATCACACAGCAAATATTGTAAAGTCGTCTCCCTCAAGGACCAAATTGTTCACCAATTAAATTAAATCTAGTAATTTGCAAACGAAAGACA
>JANKOE010330330.1:0-16666 GCA_026284465.1 Erythroxylum citrifolium | reverse complement strand
CAGCCAATGCCTCCATGAACTCTTTTGTGCCAGACCTTGCAATTGTACCAAGGTTGTTCACCAGATCTGCAGAAAATGGAATTGGTATAATGAGTAAACATAACCACGTATAGGTGCAAATAAATAGGATAACCACAGTATTTGTTACTTACCAGCTTTGGTCATACCAATCCCACTGTCGATTATGGACAGGGTGTTGTTGGTTTTATCAGGTACAATATGGATGAACAGCTCAGGTTGTGCTTCAAGCTTGCTCTTGTCAGTCAAGCTCTCAAACCTGATCTTATCCAAAGCCTGTAAAACAAAAACATTAGAGAACTAGGAACACTAACTGCAATTAACTTCACAAAAGCAATATTATCAAGTGAAGAACGTACACAGCACGCCATATTAATCCAAAATTAAACATTAATATCAGTAGGACCCTTTTCAGTTCATCTATTTGTTGCAAGTTTAATATGAATCAATCATTTCGAATCTACGAGATGATAATACATATAAGGATTACAGGGACATTAAAGCCAAAATATTCAGCAGAATAAACAAAGGGAAGTTGCGGACAAAAAAGCAAAACAGGATCCCCGACAAAGAAGCATTGAAATTGCAGCAAATTATAGGTGGTTTTTAAAACTATGTTGGACAATTTAATTGGATTTATCACAGAGCCATTTATCTCCTCCAAAATCTCTTTCACAAACAATCCTTACGAGGAAATAGCCAACGGCAGGTTCATAACTTTTTCACCCCTATCGAGTGTAATGAAGCAGCACATATAAAACTATCTCCATCCTCCAAGACACTTCTGAACACTTTAGATGACAGATCTTTCTAAGGAAAATCGCATACCACTTGAAAAAGATCCATACTTTAAGAGTAAGCATAAACATATGACTATAAATAAACAAAACACAAGAACGAAAAAAGCAGAAACGAAGGGATCAATAGAAAGATAAAGAGGGGAAAAGGGGTTACATCAGAGGCATTGCTGATGAGCTCGCGAAGGAAGATCTCCTTGTTACTGTAGAAAGTGTTGATGATCAAACTCAGCAACTGGTTGATCTCCGCCTGGAATGCGAAGGTCTCGGTATCCGACGACATGTTGGCTGCTGTTACTTGCAAATTCTAAAACAACGAGACTCAAGAGAGAGTGTTGCAAAGACAAGGAGACTCTTGATAGAGGGGGCTGCAACAAGGAGAGGAAGTTAAGTCAAGGTTATAAAGAGTGAGATTTAGGGTTTCTAGTTCTAGACTCTTCCATTACCCCCATTTTCTCCTTTTCCTTTTCCCTTTTCTTTTTCTTTTTCGTTGATAGCTACCTTTTGGCTGTTTTCTTGGAGAATTAGAAAAGTCAGACATATCATCCGTTACTTATGAATTAACGTTAATTATTCCTGAAAATAAAAAATAACGTTACTTTGGTTAAATTTCTTGGTACTTTTCCCAATTCCCCCCAGCCAATCATGAATTCAGGTCCACATGACACCAGACTAACCAAGAGTCCCCCATTAAGCCACGCCTCAGGTCATCCTATGCTGACCTCCTGATAGCCCAAGGCCATCTTCAGTCCATTTCATATGTGTTATCCTTCCATCGTTGGCTCTCATCATGGAAGCAACTCCACTGCATACTTCACTTCGTTTCCCTTGTCCTTTTCAATTTCCATGGTAAGAATCCTCTGAAATTCTGATCTTTTCTCTTTCTTTTTTTTAAAAAAAACATTGCCATGTAGAAAACTTTTACTTGCTTTTGGTTATTATACTTGAACGTTCTTCGTGTTTATTACCAGATTACAAGATTATCTTCTGGTTGATTTGGATGCTTCTGAGACTGGTTTTGCCGGGTCTTTACCAGTTAGAAGTCTTAACTGCTTCCTGTTAAACTCATCACCTGCTAGCCTTAGAATTGAAACATCGAGTGTTATTGGGTATTTTGGAGAAATTTAAGAACTTGAACCTGCAGAAAGAAAACTAAAACAGGAAGAAAATTTTGTTCATATAATTAAAGATTTCACCTTTGCCTTTTGGATCTGACTGGAGAGAAGAAGCTGTAAGGTGGAAAACATTTGGACCTGAATGCTACATATAATATTGATGTTTGTCTTTTGTCTCTTGTTTGTAAAAATTTGAGAATGGTTAAAGCAGAATCATTTCTGTCATGGAGCCTTCTACTTTAAGCTCAAAGCGCGTTTCTGCCCAAAACTATAGAAGCTTCGCATACCATACTCGTGCTTGTCCAAAGCAACCGTTAAACATTCTCACCAATTTCTGCAAGTTAACCCAAATTCTCGAATAGAAGTTGATTTATATTCATTGACTGTATGATACTTTCAATTTACCAGTGGTAAAAGGCCCAAGGATGTTATGGCCGTGGATTTGAATGAACAATTACCTTCACTGACTGGGAGAAGATTACCAAGGAGGGTGCTTCTGAATTTTATTAGTTTCAAAGCTATCTTGTTGAATCTTCAACCTGTATTTGCTGCACCAATGCCGGAGATGAAGGAACCTGAAGTTGTGCGGTAAATGCTGTTTGTGCCAGCCTTCTTTTTTGTTCCTTTACTACGGTGGCTAGCATCAATGGGGACTAATAGTTTCTCAGTACATGTTATTTATAATTTTTGTATGACATTTTTCTTATGGATTCGAAGAGTCCAGGACAATGAAGCTCGAAAGTGGGGTTTGGATTCAAGGTATCTATTTCCCAACTTCAATGTCACCATGTTTCCTGCAGAATTAACATATATATTTTTATGTACTAAATAAGCAACTGTGATGGTGTTGCCTGTAAGCTAGTTTGGACAAAATTTATAACGAAATGAGTTGTTACTCGTGAGAAGCCTTTGTATCCCTTGTTTCCTCCAATTGATGATCCTCATTATTTCTTTCTCTTTAAGTGGCTTTCTTGGAAATTGCTTCTTGATAACAATCTGGTTTTTCATTGAATTACTGTGTAAAACCGTAAATGCATTATGCTTTATTTCCAAACACTGCACTAAATTGTGCTCCAGGTAGTTGCAAAAAGTTGTTTGTTATCTGATAAGCCTGCTTCATGTGAACCTTGCTCCAAGGATGGAAGAATCTCCTGATGTATGTTGGAGTGATGTAGCTTCAATCATTTTGTCTTATCTCAAACTTTGATTCATAGAGATTGTTCAAGGACAAGGACCAGAAGCTCATGAAGGAGATGTAGTTGAAGTGAATTATGTATGCCGCCGGTCAAATGGGTATTTTGTTCATAGGTAAATTTTTACAACTTTTCTCAGGTATCTATGGATTAGCTGCCCATTACATGATCTAGTCTTGCATGCTTTCTGAGTCTATCATATATTAAGTGGAGACAGCTTAATTGCATGCAGCACCGTTGACCAGTTTAATGGGGAAAGCTCACCCGTCATACTTCCTTTGGACGAAAAACAGGTGACTAATAAAGCTTCTGATTCATTTGTTCTGCAAATTCTGGTACAATAATTTTGTCCGGTAGAAACATTGTTACAGATAACCGACTGAAGTTCTTGATTCGAACTCAGTTCACGTAAACAAAATGGAATAATACGCGGGGTTGGGCTTTCTTTTAGATGGGTAGACAATGATCATTGTGTCCGTATGGACTTTATGATCTTAGTAGTTTAATCGAGGTCGTGTTCATTGTCTAATAATCGTCTCCATCATCAAATATGTTTGTCATCTTGCAAGTTTCTTCTCTTGACAGATTATTAAGGGCCTGAAGGAGGTGTTGGTTGGGATGAAAGTTGGAGGTAAGTTTGAGAGATGGACATCCTTTTTATATTTGGCTTCTGACTACATCACTTGCATTCACAACTTTCATGCTCTGGTCTTCTTTCCATTATCAGATTGGAATCTCCTGCCTGCGTCTCTTTCATGAGTTGTTTGTTTGTAGGGAAAAGAAGAGCATTAATACCTCCTTCCTTGGGATACGTAAATGAAAACTTGAAACCAATACCGGACGAGGTTTGATCATCTGCTTTTTCTCCAAGTAACTCCATTATTGTCCATAGTTGCTTCAATCATTCCAATTGCTTCTGGTTGCAGTTTGGCCACAGACGCAGAATTCTATCTCATGCCGATGAGCCTTTGATATTTGAAGTGAAGCTCATGAAACTCCTATAACATCTGTCGTTCCATTGATGCTTCTATCCATAGTTTAATATGAAGCTGGAGTAGCTGCGTGCCAGAAACGGTGCAGTTGGAACTGGAATTCAGATGCTAAATTTAGCCTTATATTACGTGAACTTTTGGGAATTCTACTGGTAATCTTCACACCTTTTCAATGTCATAATCATTTCCCAAAAGAGTCGTACGCACTAGAGCATTCAAATTTGGCCGAGTTATTATGATGGGGTATCAAGCGTCAGCTTTTCCTAGCAAAAGAACGAAGTATCGATAGCCAGAACAGTGATTTGATTGCTGAACATACTAACTTCATTAGGCGTAGTTTGGGTTTGGCACGACATCACCCATTCCGATCTGTTAGTTAAACCCAACTTGAGTTGCAAAAGAAACATCCTAGTTAGCACAGGAAACACTTGTAATGGACCTCGTCCGACGAGGAAGATACAAACTTTCGGTTGGGCCCGGGAAAATCTACACATAAGATTCTAGTTTAACAAATCATTTGAGTGCGCCAAGGAAACCAACAAGAAAGAAGCTTAACGTACAAACAAGAACAACTCTTTGACACTTTTTTTTTTTTTAAACGTTGTCCTGTGCGCTCAGCACATATTATTCATATCCATAGATAAAAAATCAGCCGCCCTAGCTATCTTATGAGCAACCTGATTCGCTGATCTCTTAACAAAATTGGTAGAAATAAAATGATGCTCGTTTATTAGAGCTTTGCAATCATCGATAAGTATCGAAAAATAGGACGGACAGCTGTGTGGGGAAGCCATAGCTTTTGTAATTGTTTGACAATCCGTTTCCACACAAATCGGAGAAAAGGCAAGGCCTTTTATCTAGCTTAGGGCTTCTCGAAAACACAACACTTCTCCAATTAAAGGATCCTTCCAACCTGACATAAGCATCATTTTTCCGGCACAGTTGAAACCATTACAGTCTCGGATCACCATTCCTAAGCCATAGAATCCTGATGGTAACAACGCCACATCCACATTGCACTTAAAGTGGTTCGGTAGTGGGGCTTTCCATTTGGGGTGAGATGGTTGAGGCTTTGCGAGTGAATTAATGCGACGGTGTTGAGCAGATTGCCATTCTAAAAGCGTGTTAATGGCTCGATGAAGAATGGTGGATGAATCCTGATATTTTTGCTTCCAGACAGCTTCATTACGAGAATTCCAAATACACCATAAAATCATACACGCTTCCTCTGCTTTGACATTGGGATTATCGTTGAAAAAAGAAGCAAGCCAGGCATATACATTATCCGTATGAGCCACCTGCAAGTTCACCGAAGACATGTGCCAAACAGAAACTGCCACGTTACAATGGAGAAAGATGTGGGCTTCAGTCTCTTGCGCTCTTCCACACAATGGACAACTATCCTCCATAGTAATATGACGCTTCGTCAGATTTGCTCTGCAAGGGAGAGTCTTCCGCAAAAGACGCCAGATAAAAAACTTGATTTTACCTGGAATTTTCAGTTGCCACAGTTTCTCCCAGGGAAAGCCATCGTCCCTTAGAGCCAGATCCACCTCCTCCATGCCCATGCGATAGCCTTCTTTCACTATATACTCACCTTTAGAATTCCCAATCCACATCCACTCATCCTTGCGCCTCGAGAAGCTGAGAGGTATTTGGAGAATGAGTTCCGCATCTCTGTGATCAAATGTTGCCCTGATTTGGTCCACATTCCACCGCTGATCATGAATAAGGTCGGAAACGTATTGAAGTTGCGTATTGGGTGATGTTTGTATATATGGGTCACCCTCCTCCATTAGCCATGGGTCCCTCCATATTTGAATTTGTTGTCCATCACCTACTCGTCTTCGGCAACCAGGAATAAGAATCGATTTGGCCTGAAGAATGCTTCTCCATACTTGACTCGGATTGTTACCTAATTCTGCGGAAAAAAAATCAGTCTTTGGGAAATACCTAGCTTTAAGGATGGTGGCTGCAGTTGATTCCGGATATTTGAGAAGGCGCCACCCTTGTTTTGCCAACAGAGCTAAGTTAAACTGCCTCAAATCCCGATATCCCAAACCGCCATGAATCTTTGGTATAGCTAACTTCTGCCAGCTTAACCATCTAATACCTTTACTTTCTCTTCCACCGTTGTGCCAAAAAAATCCATTCATCAATCTTTCCAGCTCTTTACAAGTATCCAGTGGTAATAAAAACAGGGACATAAGATAGTTCGGCATCGCCTGAGCTACTGTCCGCAAAAGTACATCTTTACCAGCTTTTGATAAAATTTTTGCCTTCCATCCATGGAGCCTCCTTGTAAGCTTTTCGACCACATAGTGAAATACTTGGCGTTTATCTCGACTTATAGCCGACGGCATACCCAAATAGTTAGTCTGATCTGCAATTTCCATAACACCCAAAATTTGACATATCACATTCTTCATAAGAGGTGCAGTATTTGGAGAGAACGATACACCAGATTTATCAAGATTTATTTTTTGACCTGACGCCTGCTCATAGTTCTGTAGTATAATTTTCAACCTTGTAGCCTCCTCTTGAGTAGCTCGAATAAAGAACAAAGCGTCATCTGCAAAAAACAGATGAGACACCATAGGAGCACCTCTTGCAACTATATTTCCATGAATGTGACCTTGTGCTTGCAACCGCTGTAGACTAGCTGATAATCCCTCTGCGCAAAGAATGAATAAATAAGGAGACAATGGATCTCCTTGGCGCAAACCTCGATTAGGAATCAAAGGCCCATATTCTTCTGTCCCTCTAATGAAAAAATATGAAACCGAAGTGAGTATGTTCATGATCTTTGAGACCCAGACATCAGTGAAACCCAGCTTCAACATAACTTGCCTCAAATACTCCCATTCAACTCTGTCATATGCCTTACTCATATCTGTCTTCAAAGCTAGGTAACCCATCTTCCCTTGCGTTTTCCGCTTAAGAGAGTGAAAAACCTCATAGGCTACTATTATATTATCGGTAATTAACCGATTTGGGACAAAAGCACTCTGCGTGTCCGAGATAATTACCGGCAGAACCTGTTTCAAACGATTGGCGAGTGTTTTACACACTATACGATCAGTGACGTTGCTCAATGAAATAGGCCTCAAATCCGCTATTACTTCCGGCGCTTTTTTCTTTGGGATAAGAATGATATTTGTTCTGTTGTTTCCAGGCATAGGCGCATCTCCATTCAACGTTTTTAAACATTCTCTAGTGACCTCCTGCCCAACGATATCCCAGTATGTTTGGAAGAAACCCGGATTGAAACCGTCTGGCCCTGGCGATTTATCCGGATGCATAGAGAATAATGCCTGACGCACCTCCTCTGCCGTGTATGGAGTCATTAAGAATTCATTATGAAGAGGGGTTACCTTTCGAGCCACATTGTTCAGAATCGGACTGGCATCCCCACATGATGAGGTAAACAATTGGTGATAATATTCCAGTAACATGCTCGGTAAACCTGATTCCCAATCAATCCATTCCCCCCTAGTATTCTTTAGCTTTGAAATGAAGTTTTTCCGACGCTTGTGGGAGGCCATTAAATGGAAAAATTTTGAATTCGAATCCCCTTCGGCAAGCCAGTGCTGTTTGGATCGTTGTTTCCAATATATTTCTTGTTGTAAGAGAATATCACTGTATTGCTTTTCCAGATCTTTTAACTTCTCCCTGTTTAATATCGGTTGACGACGCACCCTGGCCATTCGCTGTTTAATCACATTCAGCTTGTGATGGAAGACTTGTTTTGACGCTGTTGCCCATACTTGTAAGTCTTCAGAACAATACCGAAGTTTGTCTTGTAGAGAATGGTTGAAGTGTTGCGTCCAACTTTGATTAATTTTTTGTCGACAAGCATCTTCTAAGGTCCAAGCATTTTCAAAACGAAAACGACGCTGGACGTATTTCTATAGTTTGATACCCAAGGATAGAAAGAGTGGTAGGTGATCAGAGGATGTAGCTTGTAAAACATAAACTTTGGCCATCAAAAAGGTTGAAGACCACTCAGCTGTCCCAACCGCCCTATCTAAACGTTCCCTTACAAACTCAGATTCAGATCGTCGATTCTCCCAAGTAAATTTAGGACCATCAGCCCCCAAATCATACAGTTGACAGTCCATGAGCGCCTGGCGAAAACCCTCCATCAATGGTCGAGGATGAGAATGCTGCCCCTGCTTCTCAGAAGGAAACATGATGTCATTAAAATCGCCGATCACACACCACGGTAGAGCGGATTTATTAGGAAGTTGTCGAAGTAAATCCCATCCCATACGTCGATTGGATCTCTCCGGGAACCCATAAAATCCCGTTAAACCCCAACGTCGAAGCCCGTCAATACATACCACAACATCGATATGGTGAGTAGAATAACTCAATAATTGGGCCATGCTTTTTTCCTTCCACAATAATGCCAAACCTCCTCTATTTCCAACCGGGTCCACAATAAACATATCGCTAAAACCAAGTTTAAATTTGAGAGAAACAATTTTTTCTCGGGTACTTTTTGTTTCCATTAGGAAAATGAAGTTGGGTCTCTTTTCGGACACCATGTCCATTAATTCTCGGACTGTTCGGGGGTTCCCAAGCCCCCGACAGTTCCAACTTATGGTACTCATTGCTGTCGGTGGGCTTCGGATACAAAGCCCACCAAAGTCAAGTTTTTTGGTCCAGTCTCAATCTCAAGGGTACTTGGTATAAATTCCTCCTCCATGTCATCCTGTGCCGACGTGGTTGCTTCTTGGAGACGTTTACGTTTAGAATCCAACACCCTGATTGTGTCCGTTGGAATATATGGTAAGATAGGAACAGTTTCACAATTTCCTTCCGTCACGCCATTTAATTGATTCGGTGCATTAAAACATTGTGATTCTTCTCTGATTTTCTGATAAGGATATATTTGAAATCCCTGATTTCTTGCCGTAACTTTAGGCTTTTCCATATCACTAGATTTCGCAGGTTTTTCCACAGGTATCGCCGGGGTATCTGCAGTATTATCCCGAAGAGCTGCCGGAAGATCATTCTCCGATCGAAGCCATCGTTCGCCAATCTGAGTCGTGCGCCTAGACTCCGCTTTCAACCATGGGCCATAAGCAAATCGTTCACGAGGAATCTGTGGGTGATCATATAGAAGAGGACAGAACCGATCCGTATGGCCTACAATGCCACAGAAATAACAGAAAGTATTCAATCTTTCATATTTAAAGTCCAGACAAATTTTTTCCCTTTGGGATCGTTTCACAAACAGTTTCCGCTTCAGAGGTTTCCTGATATCAATTGACACTCTAATGCGCATAAAGTCCCTCCAACTATTTAAAAAGTTGCGGGAGTCTGATTCCACATGTTTTCCGATATAGTTACCAGCGTCCACTGCAATTCTTTCCGACATAAAACCAATAGGGATATTATGGATTTGAACCCATAATTCTAACTGAACTAGTTCAAGTTGGCGAGGGTTCTCATGGGGTTGTAGTCGATGCAGAAGAATGGGAATCTGCTGATAATTCCATGGGCCGTCTCGCATAACTCTGTCCACATCTAAGGAATGAAAAAACTGAAAGATGAAAGTATTAGTACCCAGTTCTGTAATCAGCACCCCTTTACCAGGACGCCAAACACTCGCCATAACCTGTTTGAAGACCGGAAAGTTAATCATCTTCTCAGTTACTAATCTCCCTACTACACAGTATTGCCATTCAGGCTTTGTTATCCCCTTATCTTCGGTCACTGTGTTCTACGAATATTCCAAAATACCTTCATCTTCTTCAATGTTCAGCCTGTGGTATATCTCATCCACCAGTCGATCCTCATCAGAAGCCATGTCTGCAGAAACGTATCAATAACAAATGGAGGGAAAGAGAAAAGAAAGAACTTGTTATCTAGAAACAAGAGGAAAAAGTCTCGACAAAGCAAGACAGAAGAATCCTAACTCAATGAAAAGCATACATGGTGGGTCTAAAGAGGTTTTTTTCAAGCAATAAACAGAATGCTCCTTACTAGGAAAAACAAAACCCTCGGGGTGCTTCATGTAGATCTCTTCCTTGAGTTCTCCATATAGAAAAGCAGTTTTCACATCAATTTTCTAACTCCAAATCAAACAGAGTGACAAAAGCAAGAGGCACAAGAATGGAGGTATGGCGAACAACAAGAGAGAAAATTTCATTAAAATCAATACCTTCCTTTTGTTTAAAGCCACAAACAACCAAATGTGCTTTCCACCTTACTTCTTCAACCCTGGGGATATCATCTTTCTTCTTGTAAATCTATTTACAACACAATGGTCACTTACTTTTAGGAAGCTCACATAAATCCCAAGTATCATTCTTACAGAGTCTTTCAGTTTCTTCATTCCTTGCCACTAGTTACTTAGATGAATCAGCATAAAAAATAGCTTCATAATAAGAGGAGGGTTCAATATCTCCATAAATTTCTTATGCAACTGAGAGTGCAAAGCAACCAAATGATCATCAACGTCAGTGTATCTAGCAGGCTTCTAGATAATTCTCCTTGGATGATCTCGGGCAATATAATGCTCCTGTTGAGGTAGAACAAGATTAGTTGTACTAGAGACATCATGAATGTCATCAATATCGCTAGACTGAGTAATGGAGGAACTAGGAGCATCTACATTAGAAGGGGACAACAATCTCACCTTTAACTCCACCTTGACGCTGCTAGCATGTTGACCACTTGTACTAACAGAAGAACCAAAATCTTTTCTAGAAGAAAGTAATGCATTTTCATTAAATGTCACATCTCTGCTAAGAATAACTTTGCGTGACTCAGGGTCAGTACACCATAAATGATATCCTTTAGATTTAGAAGCATAACCAAGAAATATGTACTTTTTAACTCTAGGTGCTAGTTTTCCATTATTAACAGGTGCATAAGTAGGATATCCAAAAAACTCTTAAATTAGAGTAGTCAACAGGATTGCCTAACCAAATTTTCTCTGGAATTCTGAAATCAAGAGATGAATGTGGGGAGCGATAGGCCAAATAACATGTGATAGAAACTACTTCATACCAAAGATCACGTCGATGCCATAACCCAGCATTAGAGAGCATACAATGAGCTCTCTCAAGTAGAGTCATGATCATTCGTTTTGCAACATTGTCTTGCTAGGGCTTACCTACCAGTGTCTTGTATCTAACAATTCCAACTTGAGCACAAAATTCATTGAAATATGTTTCACAGAAATCTAAGCCGTTGTATGTTTTGAGCTTTTTCACCTTCTTCATAGTTTGGTTTTCACCTTCTTCATTTTTATGCCTCAAAAAATAAACCCAAACCTTACAAGAGAAGTTATCAATCAAGGTCATCATATAAATTTTCCCTCCAATAGAGGAAATTTTAGAAAGTCCCCAAAGATCTGAATGAATGTAATCAAGGATACATTGGGTATGATGTGTATCAGTGGAGAAGCTGGCCTTTTGTTGCTTACCAAAGACAAAAAGCTCACAGAATTCCAATTTAACCATCCCAGCACGAAAATAACCTCTCTTGCTCAGTAAATTCATACCTTCTCATTCATATGGCCTAGGCACATATGTCATAGATGAGTGGGATCACTATTAGACAATGAAGATGTGGACACAGTAATTGAACCTGTGGCAATTGAACCTTACAAGACATAAAGGCTACCAAGCTTATTACTTTTCATAATGACTAGGGTACCTTTAAATACCTTCAAAAGTCCACCTTCAATCGAATACTTATACCTAAGTAACTCAAGGGTGCCTAAGAAAATCAGGCTATGTTTCAAATCAAGAATATGACGCAAATTAGTTAATGTTATGATACAACCATGTGGGTCTTGATATGTGCTCTACCTATGCAAACAATCTCGCACTGGGCATTATTTCCCGTTAAGACAACTCTACAGTTAACAGGTTCATAGGTGGAGAACCAGTCTCTGTATGAAGATGTGTTAGGTACAACCAGAATCTAAATTCCATTTAGTCGTACTCCATTTTTTAGAAAGGTAACTGGCAATAGATCAGAGTTAGTGTCAACAACACTAACTTCATTAGTGAGTTTTTGAGGTTGCTTTCTTGTTTCTTCTCTCTCCTTTTTATTTTTTTTATTTATAACACTCAGAAATGTCGTGCCCAATCTTCTTGCAATAACAATAGGTCTTGGAATTACATCCCCTAGATTTTGACCTAAATTTCTTTTTACTTGTAGTCCCTTTTTCAATCATTCTACCCCTAACAGACAAGCCTTTAGCTTTATCATCTGAATGAACCTGAAAGTCAAAATTTTCTCAGATAACAAGTTAGACTTGACATCCTCTGTAACACCCAAATACCCCCTGGGAGGATACATGCTAACCCTAAATTTGGGGCGTTACATCCTCACAAGACAACGTATCATTATTTTCATATAACATAATCTCTTTAAAGTGTTTATAAGTAGATGGTAAAGAAACAACCTTGTCCTCATCATCAACTATAACATCTAAATTTTCTAGTTCAATAATGATTGAATTGAACTCATCAAGATGAGATTGAATGAGAGTACTTTTGCCCATACGTAACGTGTACAAACGCTTTTTAAGAAGGAGTTTGTTCGCTGAACTCTTGATCATGTACAGGGACTTGAGTTTTAACCAAAGTTCGGCAGTAGTACTGGTTTTATGGACCACTTCGTGAAACACCTCCTTGGAGAGACAGAGTTGGATTGACGAAAGCTCCTCCCATTGCTCACTGGTCATCGAATTGGGTTTCTTTGATTTCCTATCTAGAGCCTTCTTCATTCCGTTCTAGGTGAGAACAACCTTCATCTAGACTCTCCAAATGGAAAAAACTAATATTGTCGTCAAGCTTCTTGATATCAAATTTTGTAATGGTAGACATCTTGAACTAAAATTTTGATACCACTTGTACAGGTATAGGGCGATATTGAAAGCAAGATCGAGATCAAGTTGAGCGAGAAGTAAACTAAAATTTGGGCAGGAATAATAGTAAAAGTGAGACACAAGAATTTACGTGATTCACCCAAGTCGGGCTACTTTCACGGATGACAATGGTGATAAAATTCACTGTAACATAGAAGAGTACAAATTAAATCCTCTAAGTATAATGAGGATATAAATTTTTGTGTATAATCTCACAAAATAACTCTCTCGCAAAATAAAAATGAATATAAATTTGAGCTACTATTGGTAAAATTAAACTTTCAAAATTTGCTAAGTGTCTCAACTTTTTCATACATAAAAATATAGGGATTTAAGATGTATTTATAATATTCAAAACTATCTTTGCCTTACACTATAAAACAATTTGTCTTCGAAGTCAGCATAAATAGTTAGTGTTGTTTACCACAAAATATTGTATTAATTTAAGTATTAAATGCTTGACTTTTAAATTTCAAGTTTGACTTTAAATTTTTTAGCAAATAATATAATATTTATAGCCACAAATTTATTGTCGTTGTAGAAGAATTTGGGTTAGCTGCTAAACATCCATCTTGTTTGATTAATCTTGGGATTTTACACATGTTTATCGAGTTTTCTTAAGGAAAACGGGCCTCCCGTCACTAACTACGATGAAGCGGAGAATGTTTGAATTGGATTTGGAGAGCGTAGACTGTAGAGTACAATGCTATCTACGAATACTGGATTAGAAGTGTGAGGCGGGAATGTAACAGCGGACGACAGCCACGTGAGATATGTTGTACCGCGTCTACGTTTAAGGCAGCACGCGTGTAGTTTCTCTCTCAATCTCAATGTCTCATCTCTCTCTCTCTCCTCTCTCTAACCATAGCAGAAGAAGAAGAAGAAGCAGAAGTGCAAGCAGAGCACAAGAAAGGATTCTCTGAAGCAGGTGGCCCACTGTACATAGAACCACAGGGCAACCAAAAGAGATAAGTAAAGGCTTCATTTAATATTGTCTAACTGTTATATCAAAATTTGACTGAGCCTATAGCTAAGCTAATCTTGACAATGCAATGCAATTAGAGAAGCAATGGGAACGCAACTTTGATATGAAGATATATAAATCATCACAAGAAAATGCTGTTGCTGCCCATTAATGTACTAAGAATTACCAATTTCAAGAAGAAAACATCTCTCATATTCAATGTTGGAGGCGGAAGTATTGACAATAGGAGCAGAAGCAATACTATCCGTCTGCGTTCTAAATGTCAAAGGGCCATCATCAACACCACAAGTAGCATCATCATCAAAAGCAAGAGCCAGAATACTAACGCCACCCGTCTCAATCTGATGATTACAATTACAATAAGCTTGTTAGTGGCTTGGACAGTTTCTTTAGGCGCGCCGGCGACGACGACGGCGTCCGTAGTGAACGATGAAGGAGCAGAGACTCTATCAAACATACCACAAACCTTATCAGCTGGTGATGATGATGAGTCCAACTGTGGATCTGCACCAGGGGATTGCAACGGCAAGAGAAAGAGCGGAGTTAGAAGAATTCAACGTCCAAAGTCAAGGAAAGCAGAGTCATGCACCAGCAAGTGTGTCTCCACTTGCATCCAGGGTGGTGAGGGCTCTCCTGGTGAAGGCCCTCTTAACATTAGGAGGTTAATTCTGCATCCATTTTCATCAAACAAATATCTACTGTACATGTTCACTCCCCAAATTGATTAAAGTATGTTCTACTTTCACATGCAGACCGCTGGTGGTTTTCAAGCAAGGTTTCCGAAGCCGTCAATACTGGTAACCACTTTTCCTCTTTCAATTGTATCAGCTTTATCCATGTTGTCTTCTTGCAAACCATTATATATGAGGCATAGAGCAACTAGTTGAGCATGGTTTTGAAATATATCTTCATGTAGCGTAGAATATTTGGTTTTGTTTTTAGATTTAGTTTGCTGAAATTAGGTTCATGTCTTCTTTTTGGTTATAGTTTGGTGGAGTGCTCAGATATCTGTAA
Organism: Erythroxylum citrifolium; assembly: GCA_026284465.1. Classification (NCBI taxonomy): domain Eukaryota; kingdom Viridiplantae; phylum Streptophyta; class Magnoliopsida; order Malpighiales; family Erythroxylaceae; genus Erythroxylum; species Erythroxylum citrifolium. Next base: position 1,656 of record JANKOE010330330.1, on the reverse strand, counting down.
CTTGATTGGAGATGGAGATGATGGACCTTGAAATTTTAAGCATATATAATGCTTGAGATAATGTTATTATGTATATATGAAAATGCGAACTTCTTGTTTTTCAAGTTGTTATTTTCCATTGGCTTCCTTTAATCTGTAATCACTTCAATTAGTTTCCTACTGTGGATGACATAACTGATCATTAGAGTAAGAGGCATCCCTCTTTTTGTCTTCGCTTTAAGAAGTAAAAATACATGATCAGTAATAGCAAAAGAAAAGAAAAACTAAAAAATTACGTTTGCGTATGGAATTGATACAAGATACATGTACAGACGAGGGAGTTCAAAGCCCTGAGAGTGGACCAAGTACAGCAAATATAGAGGATGCCGGGGATACATTCGGGGGCTTTAGATTTGTTTCATTCCTCTTCTTTTCTTGCTCTTCTCCATTTGCATTAGCCTCTTCTGTAGCGTCATCCACCATCTGTGCAATTAATTTTGTTAACAGTAAAATGAGTATGTACGATTTAGAGGACACAGAACAACTAATGATATGCAAAAAGCATGCTAGGCATGAACGTGTATGGTTCATGGATTAGTATGTATAGCAGAATCGGTAAGAAGATGGAAAAAGAAAGAGAGAGAGAAAGAAACCTTGGTAATGATGGATGGGGAAAGTGCAGGAAGTAAGTTTTGATTTTGTTGATGATAGCGTCATAGGTAGTGTTTACATTGGCATCTTCTATCGAAGTTTCTATGGAGCGGCGAATTCTATCCAAGGCGTCAACAGGTGCCGCACCCTGCAACTTTTTCAGTATCCTCTCCTTAATCACTCCTAAATGATTCTCTCTCTCTTTCTTGCTGCCAATTCCTTATCCACCGCCCCAATCTTCTCAGTCATCCCTCCTCTTTCATCTGATATTGGAGGAGAGCATAGCTCTCGTTGTCCCACTTTTCCATCCAGTTGTCTAATTCCCAAACACTGCATACGAAAAACAAACTCTATCATCTCAATGGTGTCGATGATACTACCAACAACTATAATTGTCGGTGACATCATCAAAACCTCCATGGATTCGAAACTTTAGCATGCCATACGAACGTGAATGGCTCAGTACGATCTGTGTACAACAGAGAATTAGAGGAGCAATGCTGCATCATTTTCAAGAAGAATGTGAAAGTCATTCAGGAGTGCTTGGTTGATGGGTTTGGGGAGGAGTTAACGAGTATAGAATTAAAAGTGAGTAGTTGGTTGTTGATTATGATTATAGGGGTAATGGTCTGATATCTTACTTTGAGAAATCCTCCATATCCCACATTTAGGAAAAGAATGAAACTTATTCCTTAGCAGAGACTCATTTAATTAATTAATTAATTAAAATATAATTCATTTATTAATTAAAATACTGTAATTAATTAATTAAAATATAATTATTCATTAATTAAAATATTTTAATTAATTATTTAATTAAAATATAATTAATGATGATATAATAAATTAAATTATTGTTATTAATTAAAATATAATTATTCATTAATTAAATATTGTTACTAATTAATTAATAATTAATTAAAATATTGTTATTAATTAATTAATTAACATTTAAAAATAAAATGTTAATTAATTAATTACAATATAGTTAATTAAAATATTATAATATAAATAGTTACAATATAA
>JANKOE010329713.1:0-16678 GCA_026284465.1 Erythroxylum citrifolium | reverse complement strand
TTGGTTTAATTTAGTTCTGTTAGGAATTTAAATTCACATTTTTATTTCTGTCATTTTAATTTTCATCTTTTCTTTTTAAAAATTTAAAAACGAAAATTAAAAAAATGAAAAATTTTGTTTCCACCGTCCTCCCTTATTTCCCCTCTCTTTTTCCATTTCTTATTTCATTGGTCTTGTCTCTTATTGTGTTCAACTGCAGCTGCCGCACATCCATACTCCACTCTTATGAATTAAATCACACATACCATACATTAAATGCTTTCTATCCTAGTCTTCATCGAAAACCCACCCACCACTCCTAACTTGCAATTTCGTTGATTGCATGTTGTTTTGTCCCATTGCAGGTTTATTTCACAAATTACACACGATGCCAAGGAGAAACAAGTGAGTCATAAAGGTTGGCTACTCCAATCATGTCTTTTGTGGCCTACTGGGAACATGAAGGATTTCAACCGCCATATCCGCCAACACCTTGATTTCGGCACCTCCATAATAGAGAAGATTTCTTTAACTTTTTCCTTTATATTTATGCTCCTTTAACATTAAGGACAATGTTGGTCTAGGTGTGGGGGAAAGAATTGGAGTTTGGTGTGTGACGATTTTTTAGTTATTGAGTAATTTTTGTTGATTTTTGTATGATTGTTGTGTGTTAAACTATGAAGCCTTATCATATTAGTTTGGATGAGATTGGGTATATGCATGAAATGAAATTGGGCTGAGTGAGTTTTAAGGTGAATCATGTTGATTGATTGCAATAGCTGTTCTTATAGACTTAGTCAAAATTTTGACATTTGAGTGATGAGGTAAATTGTGAAATTAAGGTGAATTCTTGAATTAAACCTGTAAGCGAACTTGAGCCTAAATGACATCATCTTTAAGTTATGCTATTTCTTTGAATTGTGTGATGCTCCTCTATTCATGTTGCGTTCAGAACTTGCATAGAACCGGTTTTAATTTGTTTGATCACATGGGATATAGATATGATTAAGGTCTTCCTTGTTTTTACACCCTTTAGATTAAAAATGACCCACCTAGTTATTTTCCTTTTGCAAACACGTTTGAGCCTTTATCCTTGTTTTTCAATCACTAACCTTATTTTTAAAACCCAAAAATATCATTAGCCTTACCCTATCACAAGTTGAATGAAGCATTGAGTAAATTGGGACTTTTGTTTTATATTTTGTTCTGAGATATTTTTATAGGTACTTTTACTCATTCGTTTTTTATTTTCTCTTGTTGTTATTGTTTTTCCCTTATTCTTAGCTCTATTTGGAGAAAAAAAAGAAAAAAAATTGAAAAAAGGGAAAAAGAAAAAAAGAAAAAAATCAGAAAAAAGAAAAAGAAAAAATATAGTGGTACTAGTTCGTAATGAGTATTTATAGTCCTTTTTATTCATGTTTATCTTAGAATTTTAGTTTGCATGTTCCTTTTACTTGATGCTCTGTGAATGCTTGTGATGAACCATTTGCCATGTTTTTACCTCACCTGTGAACCTAGCCCCATTACAATCCTGAATAAAGTCCTTATGATCTATTAGCTCTTGTGATCTGAATGAATGATAACTGATGAAACTGCAAGCCTATGGCAGTGCAACATGTTAGAGTGAGAATTAAGAGAAACATTTTGCCCTCAAACACTTGAGTGTACGAGCGAAATTCGTGAGAAGAATTCATTTTGATTTAAAGTTGCCTTTGAACAAAGATGTCTTATTTTGACTTCGTTTATTTGCATTGGTGAAAAGCAATTATGATATGTGTTGAAACTTAAGTCTTATTGGCCCAAGTTAATGGATTGTGTGTACTTAATCTTATGAAGGATAAATTGACTGAGTGTAGTGGTTTGACATGCTTACTCGAGGGCGAGCAAAGGATTGGTGTGGGAGAATTTATTAAGTCATTAATTTGCACTTATTTTATACTTAATTATCTTTAATGTGTTGAAATTATTATCTGAAATTATTGAAATTATCTTATAATTGTTTACAGATGATTTTCACCACCTTAAAGACGAAATTGAATCAAAAAGATGCAAAAGAATGAAGAAAATTCCAAATTCCAAATTCCAAATTTGACAGCAATTCAGTGACTAAGCGTGGGCACGCCTAAGGATGAAATAAATCTGCAGATCAATTGTCAAGATTCAAATTCGAGATTTTCACAATCTTTAAAGATTATATTGCCATCTTTCAAGGGGATTGACTACCTGAAATTGGGGGATACATTATCTGAAGAGAATCAAGGAAAGATAGGAGGGAAATTGAAAAGATGAGCATAAAAGGAGAAAGGATCACTATTCACGCAAGCTTTAGACTAGGTTTAGGATAGATTTTCGTTTCTGCACTTTTTCTCTCCAGTATTTTAGGTTTCCTGCACTTTTCCCAATAGTATTTTCTTATTTCCCGGTAAAGAACCAGGGATGGAGACTTTCAGCTTTGTTATTTCTTTTGTTTTCAATTCTATTATGAGTAGCTAAACTTTTTTTCTTGGTTGAGGGGATTCATGTTATCCGCTATTATGTGTGAGATGTTTAATAAAGTTTATGATGTTAATGAACATTGAATATCCTCCGATCTACTCTTTCTAATTGAATTCGTTGGTTTCTAGGTACGCAACTAGGGATTAATTTGTTTAATCGCTAGATTAACGAAATATAACGTTCAGTTTCGCTAATCACAAGTAGCAATTAGGATTGTCTTCTCTACATTAGAGTTAGAAAATTCTAAGGAGATATTCACTTGATTGATTGCATGTCGTACATGTATTTCGGTTGCTCATTGGTTTCTGATTCGTAAAGCTATTATTCAATTAAACCTACGATCATATCTAGGTTGTTGTTTAATAAGAATTCTAGGATACATGTTTCTAGTCATTACACTTAAGAGAAAACTTCCCCAATGAATGTTTGTTAATGATTACAATTTTATATCGAGGACCCATATTAGCGTGATAACATCGGTGACCTGAAAACTAAAGTGTTTTCCATTAATTTTTTAGATCCAAGTATTTCTCTTTATTTACGATTTTTCTTATATGTGTCCTTAAATTGTCATGAACCAAAATGCTTACTCCTTTTTTATTACTTTGTTTTAGTTTTAAACTTGCTAACCTTTACCGTTAAAAATTCCTCGTGGGAACGATATCCACTTACCACTACTACATTAATTTGTATTAACGGAAGTAATTTCTTTTGAATTTAGTTGCAGGCGACAGTAGTACCAATCCCTAAGTATGGTGACTCAACAATATTGCATGGGATTACATGAAGAGTATTTGGATTCAGTCAACAGCTTGCTTAAAGATAAGACTAGTGGTTGAGATTTGTTTATTTTATTTTGTTATTCAATAATATTGGCTGTTACCATACAATTAGCCCCTAGCTTAGCTAATTCTTAGTGGAACTGCTATCTTTTTTGTGTATTTAAAATTCAAGGAAATAAGGAAAAGTAAGCAGAATTCAAAACTCAAATATTGTGGTCCAATTCTCACCCAGAGTAGAATTAATTTTCTTATTTTTTGTTTAATGTTGTTGGATCCTATCAATTGGTATCAGAGCCAATGACAACCCACAAAGAAAGATTCGAAAACCTGAAGGCAGGTCTTGGAAGTCTCCAAGATATATTCAGTAACTTAAAGCAAGGAATGAATGACAAACTACGACAATTGGAGGTGGCCATCAATAAAGTGACAGAAGCTTTACTTTCTAAACAAGAGCCAACTTCTAGTAACATAAACTTCCTCAATGAGCGTTCTCGTAGCACATCAGAAGGATCTACGGAAGAAGGGTAGCCATTGTTTTCATCTAAACTATCTAAGCTTGAGTTTCCTAAGTTTTCCGTAGACGATCCTACTGAATGGTTTATAAGAGTAGAGCAATTCTTTGAATACCAAGACACTTTGGAGTTATAGAAGGTGTCTCTGGCTTCCTATCACCTTCAAAGGGAAGCAAACACTTGGTGGAAGTGGCTACGTCGGACGCACTCGGATGATGGAGCAACACTGACATGGGAACTCTTTATGGAGGAATTATGGGCTCGTTTTGGTCCTACTGAGTGTGAGGAATTTGACGAAACCTTATCAAAGATAAGAAAAACAGGCTCCTTACGTGACTACCAGAAGGAGTTTGAAAGATTGGGAAACCGAGTGTAAGGATGGTCTCAAAAAGCCTTAGTTGGCACCTTTATGGGTGGATTGAAGCCTCAAATTGCTGATGGAATTCGAATGTTCAAACCAAAGTCATTTGAAAGAGGCTATTAGTTTGGCTCGGATGAAAGATGAGCAGTTAACCCACCAAAGAAAATTCGCACGACGTCCTGCTTAACAAACTTCTGTGTTTCTAACAACAAACAATACGGCTTCACCAATGAAACGACTCACCTGGGATGAGATGCAAAAGCGGCATGCCTAAGGATTATGCTTCAATTGTGATGCCAAATTCACGCAGGGTCATAAATGTCGAGGGCCGCAACTGTTGTTATTGGAAGGTAATCCAAATGACGCAGATGAAGAAGACTCTCAATTAGAAATATATTTGCACACATTGACCAGGTTGACGGCAAATAAAACCATGCGAGTGCTTGCAAAATTTGGGTCTTATGAAATGATTATCCTTATCGATAGTGGCTCCACTCTCAATTTCATTAGCAAGAAAATGGTTGAATTATTGAAATTGCCTATGATTCCCATTAAACCATTTTATGTGAAAGTGGCCAATGGAAGACCATTAAAATGCCAAGGTAGATTTAAGAATGTCCAAGTGGTAATCCAAGGTATTACTTTCTCTCTTACCTTGTATGCTTTGCCTTTAATGGAGTTGGACTTGGTGTTAGGAATTCACTGGTTGGAGCAATTGGGAGCCATTGTTAAGTCAAGAAGACTTCACTTCTTTTAATTTTGATGACAATCAAATAATCATAATCTTATAAGTGTGTGTGTTGTTTTGAAAAGTTTGTTAAGTGTGTAGAAAAATATAAGTGACACGAAGTCAAACCTATAAGATACACGTCATCGCTAGAAGATACATGTGACACCAGACGAAGCGTGACAACAAAAGAAGCGACACCAGACGAAGCGTGACAACAGACAAAGCGATACCAGAAGAAGCATAACAACAAACGAAGAGACACTAGAAGAAGTATAGTATCAGAAGATAGAAAACTATTCTAAAACGTTAGGCAATTAGTTAGTTGGAGTTAGTTACAGAACTCAACTAATAACGGTTTCTAGAAGATTCAAGAAGCAATTTCTCAAGAAGACAGTTGAAGACTTAGGCTATAAATATCAGTTTAAGTTGTAAACTAAATAACACTTTTTTACAAGAGAGAAAATTTGATTGTACAATGCTTAGAGAAACTCTGTATTCAAGTGCGAAAGAAAGAGAGCGAATACATCTATAACGTGAAGCTCAAATAATATCTTTCTGAGAGAAAGAAAGGTTAGAGCATGAAGAGGCTAAAAAAGCAGATAAAGAATACTTCGTGTGAGAGACCTGAAGAGGCTTTGCAAGTGTAACATCCCGTCTCTATATTAAGGGTTAGGACCTGAAATTTCAGTACATGGGAGCTCAAAGAGAGATTAAGGATATGCATTTTCTTGTTCATGCATCATGATAGCATATATGCACATAAATATTGAATGTTGCACATAAATAAGTGTACATGCATTCATTGACAACTTCCAGTTATGATTGTGTTTAAATGTGATTTTATTGAAAATGAGAAGTAGAGGGAGTTGAAAGATTGATCTTGGTATGAATTGTGATAGGAAAGATTTGGAAACAAAAGTGGTGGTTGATCTGGAAAATGTTCACTTTGTGTACTTTGGTCTATTAGGCATAACTTTTTCTCTAGTTATCCAAACGAGATAATTCTTAATTTGGATTAAACTAGAAACATATGGCTACATTTCCTATGAAGACATAGAATTTCAATTCTGTCTCTAAGAGCCTCAAAATTTCATGAAGTTGAAAACTAGGTGCAGTACAATGGGTGGATGAATGTAAAATATGTCTTTGAACTTTATGGAAAATTTGGGATTGATCTAGATAGATTTTTCAAATTTGCCTCCTTGAAAGTTGTAGATCTTTCTTTTATCCTTCCAACGGTATATAGTATGGAAATTTTAGACATTTGAGTCAAAAGTTATGATTTTCATAAGTGGCAATGCTCTAGAGAGCAAAAGTAAGACGAAGCGAAAGTAAGACGAAGCGAAAGTAAGATGAAGCGAAGTAAGATGAAGCAAAGTAAGACGAAGCGAAACTAAGACGAAGCAAAGTAAGACGAAGCAAAAGTAAGACGATTGAGGACAAAAAACAGATTGGGTTCTTTTGGCCATAACTTCTTCTCTAGACACTCAAATGACTTGATTCTTAAACCATTGGACTTGTAAGACATTCTCTACATCTCTTACAAAAATCATAGCCATCTAAAATGAAACGAGAAAGATTGAGTGAAAAACGTGGGACGGGTACAGTGAGTGTGTTCTTAAATATTATGAACTGAGGTTATTCCACTGAACATACTTCAGTCTTTTGATGATTTATAGACCGGTAGAGCTTCAAATGAGATGATTTTTGACTTGTGGTAAACTAGAGACATGGAGCTACAAATGGTATGAAGAAATTAGAATCTAATTCAGTCTCTAAGATGTTTAAATTCCAGATGGAAGTTGTATATAGTATACTGTTTTGGACAAGAGTAGTCCAAAAATGTTTGAAGTATATTTTTTTGAATCACTAAACCAAATTGAATGATTTTGGAAGCATTAGAAACTTAAGACAATGGGGAACCTTTTCTAGAAGAAAGTGTTATGTTAGAATGTTCAAGGGTACTGTTGGCAAGACACTTAAGTATAAAATACATAAGGCATAAATGGAAGGGCAAATTGGACAATTCTCAATCATTAAGGGCATAATTGGAAGAAAAAGTGTTTTCTTGCTTATAAATAAAGGAGAAAACGTGAATGAGAAGATTCTAGAGAAGAAAATTGTGTGGATGAGAAAATAGATAAGAGAGAGAAAACATGAAAAAGAATGAAAGATGAGAAAGAAGAGAAACCAAGCTAGGGTTTTAGTTTCCTTAGCCTTCAAGACATATTTTCGAAGTTGATTAAGAAAAGAAAAAGGAAGAGGAAGAATAGAGCTTCCATCTGAGTTAAAGATCTCTTCATTTGGTGAAGAATCAAGGTTAAACATCTGCATATAGGCATATCTAGAATTTGGAAGCAACTGCTATTTTGGAGCGTACTGTGAGTAGACCGAGATGGTCTCACTTTATTGTTTGTTATTTGAAAATTCTGTATTATATGACTATTGAATGATTATATAGATGTGAATGCCTATTTTGGTTTTCGGACAAAAGGTCCGATGATTGTGATGTTTGATTTGGATATTGAAGTGCTACTTGAATGTGATTTGGATAAACTACATGCACTTAATGTGATTGCTAAATGTGTTAGTAATGTGTGTTAGCTTATGAAGGAAAGTGTGAATTCGACTTTAATGTTGAATGTCGGACTAAGGTCCGATGATATGAGAAAGTGATTGAATGAGATGTGCAATTATAGGTGATGCATTCCATTGTATGAATGCATGAAATATAATGGCAGTTATGACCAGAGTAGCCAATGATTAGAGCTTAAAGCTCAACAAGTGAAAATGAGCCTCAAGCTCAAAAGTGATTCAGAGTCTCAGGCTCAATGTTTAATGAGGCCTGTATCCCTCAAGTGGATAAGGGACAGTTATCAATGAGCCCTATATGGGATAGTTTAGGCACTCGGTAACAACAAAGTAATAAATAGAAAATGAGTCTCATGTGCATTGCATATGCATAATATGAATGATTAAGTGTATTGAATGTGAAATGTGAAATAGAGTGAGATGTGTGAACTATGTGTTATGTGACTGGATAAGCCATCAATGATGGTCACTCATTGTGTTCGCAAAACTCACCCAAAATTTGCAAATATTTTTCAGGACTTAGAAGAATACCCCGTTAGGCAACGGGAGTATACCTACAACATTCAAGTGAGGGATAGAGGTCGGGATCAGTTCGCGTCTGCACTGCATTTCTCTATTTTGTATTGAAATGTATATTCTGCAACTTTTTGTATAAATTGGTATTCCGAAATGATTCAAGTGTTTTGTATTCATGAAAGGGCCCAAATGGCTATTGAAAATTTTGTCGATAGTTTTGTGTTAATTGAAAATGTTTATAAGTGAATGTGGGTCCAATTTGAGTATCGATTTTCATATATTATGTTTGTGGTTTCAAAATATGTTATTGATTTCAAAAAAAAATTTATACCGACTTTTGAATGATTGAGTGCTCTAGCACGCCAGCCTCGCGGGGCACAGACTCGGATATCACCATCGATGTCAGGTTCCGGTTTTGCAAGAGTGGGGTGTTACAGAACTAGATTCCATACTTTGTTCTTGTCAAACTGACTTGGCTTGTCTTTTATAACTGAGATCCAATTCTCATCAACAAGAACTTCTTCAACAGTCTTCGGTTCTATTTGTCAGATGAGAGCAACAAAGTTATTCTTGAATGATGATCTTGTTCTGAGACTTTCAAAGGGATCTCCCAGAATATACTAATGTGTATCAGAACCCCTCCATAGGTTCCTGCTAAGATAAAGGAGCCTGCTCTGTTCTAGCTTTAGAGGGCCTTCTTGATTTTGTGATTTTGAATATATTATAGGTGTAGTTTGATTCTTCGATGTATTTTTAGGAATCAAAGGATGCTCTTCATCATCTAATTCGGTTGCTGTTGTAAGGTAGTGCTTCATTAAATACCACATATATCGATTCTTTTATCTTCTTAGTTCTTTTATTGTAACTCTGAATCCTTTACTAGCAGTACTATTGCCCAAGAAAATATCTTTGTCTTATCTCGCATCGAACTTTCCAAGTTTATCTTTTTTATTATTTAACACGAAACACTTGTATCCAAATGCTCAAAAGTAAGCAACATCTGATTTTCTTCCTTTCCATAGCTCATAGGGGGTCTTTTTCAAAATAGGTCATGTAAGCATTTTTTAAGTACATAACATGCTGTGGATACTGCTTTTGCCCAGTATCCATAAGGTAGTCCACTTTCGCACAACATGGTCCTGACCATATCAAGCAATGTTATGTTCTTTCTCTCTACAACTCCATTTTGCTGAGACATCCTCGAACAAGAGAAGTTGTGAGTTATACCATTACTGTCATATAATTCTTCAAACTTTCTATTATCAAATTCTCCTCTATGATCGCCCTAAATTGAAGTGATGTAGTAGCCTTTTTCTATCTGAGTTTTTATGCAAAGCTTCTCAAATACTTGAAAAGCATCATCCTTATTTGATAAGAAATAATCCCATATAAATCTGAAGTAATCATCTACTAAAACAAAACCATAATGTTTATCACCAAAACTTTGAGTCCTAGTGGGACGAAATAAATCCATGTGCACAAGTTTAAGTGGTTGGTTAGTAGACATAATATTTTTAGGAGGAAAGCTGCTTTTAACTTGTTTACCTTTTACACAAGCCTCACAAACCTGATTACCTTCTAACTTTAAGGTTGGTAGTCCTCTTATTAACTCATTTTTGGACAATTTTGATAGAATGCTTATGTTGGCATGTCTAAATCTTTTATGTCAAATAAACGAATCCTTTTTTAAAGAGACAAAACACTTAACACTTTTTGAGGACATGTCTTCCATTTGAGTACAATATATATTCTGATTTCTAGGACCAACAATCAAAATATTATCATTATGAATATTGACAATTTCACATTGAGATCTATAGAAAGTGACTTTGTAACCTTTGTCATATAATTGACTCATACTCAACAAGTTATGTTTCAAACCATCAACAAAGAGAACGTTATCAATGAAAGTAGAGTCAGAATTACCAATTTTACCAATTCCGTGACCTTTGCTTTATTTTTTGTCTGCAAAGAAAACTTCACCTCCTTCTTTTCTTTCAATGTAGTTGAAGTGTGATATTTCACTTGTCATGTGTCTCAAACAACCACTATCAACTATTTATTGATTCTCCCTTGTCTCCATTTTGAAACATATCTGTAGAAATCATTATCTCATTTTAGGTACCTAAATTTTGCTGGGTCTTTTTAGTTAGTAGTTTGACCTTTTAGTCTCCAAACATAAATATGAAATAATTTCTTTTTATGAACATTACAAGAATGATTAATGTGACCATATTTACTACAATAATCGCATAAAAAAATGAATGATAGTTTTTATGATTATGCCACTGAGTAGGTTCTTGCTGTCTTGGTTAAAACTACTGTTGGATTTAACAAAGAAGTTTTGGTATGGTATGATATTGTTATTTTTATTATACCCTATTCCAACTTAGTTACTATTTCTTCCAGAACTTCCTATTTAGAAACCTTTTGCTTATAGTCAACCTCAAGAGACATATTCTACTAGCCAACATCTCATTCGCAGATTCCAATGATTTAATCTTACTCTTCAAAGATGCATCATTACTCTTGGACTTCTTATCTTCTTTGAAATACTTCACTGGTAACCTTTTGTATTGATCATAAAATTCATGATATGCATTTTTCAATTCATCAACTTCAATATCAGAGTCAGAATAATATACCTCATCATTTTCTTTTTCAATCATGAAGAAAACATTGCTGGCTTCTTCTGGTTCTTCTACTTCAAAGTTTTCATAATCCTCATTTGACTAGACTCCAATCCTCGCTTTCTTTCTGGATTTTTTGTTCTTTGGTTTGTCATTTTGAAGAAGAGGACATTCTGGTCTTGTTTGTTCAGGCTTCTTGTAGTGATAGCATAAGATTTAATTGTTTTATGTATTGCTATTGCTACTACGGCCTTTTGATAGGAACCTATTGTTTCCAACTTTCTTATTTCCTTCTCTTTTCTTCATCAACTTCTTTTTATAGAAGCGAGCATATTTTTTGACCATAAAGTTGAACTCGTCATCTCCATCTATTTGCAATTCAGTGTCACTTCCATCACCGTTTGATTCATCAGTTGCTTTCAGTGCCATTCTTTTTCTGTAGGAGGATCCTTCTTCTTGCTAAGTTCGGTTTCATGGATCATCAGATTTCCTTATAGCCAGTTGAGTGAAATAGAGTCTAGATCCTTTGTCATTTCTAGAGCTATCACCTTAGGTCCCCATTCCTTTGATAGTGATCTCAAAATCTTTGTTATGAGCTCGTTGTTGGGATATTTCTTTCCCAAGTTCTTTAAGGCCGTGATGATGTTGTTGAATTGTCCGAAAAATTCGTCTATTATCTCTCCCTTTTTTATGCCAATAGCTTCATATTGATGCATTAAAAGACTTATTCTATGCTTCTTTACCTTATTTGTTCCTTCAAATATGACTTGTAGTTTGTCCCACATTTCTTTTGCTGTAGAGCAGTAGGACATCTTTTCATATTCGTCTAGAGACAACGCATATATCAGGTAGATTAGTGGGAATTGTAGCTCCAATTCTAATTGCTTACCATACTTCGATATCTACAGATCGAAGATAGATTTTCATTCTCTCTTTCCAATATTAGTAGTTGTTTCCATTGAAATAAGGAGGCTTTGAGACAGATTGTCCTTCAGAACTTCTCAAGGTGTTAGCCATGATCTATCACATACTGTAAAACACAATAAACATGAAACCTCGCTCTAATACTAGATGATAAAGCAAACACATGCAAGATGAGGGTGAATTGTGTGACTTAAAAAAGTGGCTTTGTAATAATGAAGATTCTTGCAAGAAAGAAAGGGTATTTTTATGATTTTATTTCTTTTTGAGAATAAGACCATTAATTAACAAGGAAATAAATCCAATTTAAATTTTGAAATATTATACAGTTATTATATAAATCGTTAATCATAATCCTTGAGCAAATAGTTGAGATGTGAAATTTGTTCATTTATGATTTTAGAAAAGAGTCGGGAAATTGGTATTTCGAAAGGAGGCTGTTAGTTTTAGGGTTGCAAAAAAAGAAATTAAAATATTTATTGGACTTATTTTATTTGTAACATAATTATTTAACGTTTTTATTAACAATCACTTGTTTTCTATTTATTAAAAGTGTGTGCTAACATGACATGCCATATAAACACTTTTAATTTTGGAGTTAATGGTGGACAATTATTGATATAAATTAAAAGTTCTAGCATTTTATTATTACTTTTGATAGTTATGCCTAATATTGAAAAATTAGGAAAATTTCAAAATTTTTGTTGTAATCTACCTTTGACATCTTGTATGATTACAATGAAATTATGGTATGACACAATTATAATTGGATTTGTTTATGCTAATGATGATGAAGCAAAACTTAAATTTTGGTTTCGAAAAAGGGTAAAACAAAATCCAAAAACTTAAAGGCAATGTTTTTAAAAGGTGCAAAGCTAAATTCATAAATAAAAATTGATAGAGTATGAAGTTGCTTCTTTGTGACACAAAATTGAGTCATGGAAACAGTCTCTTTATAAAAATACAAAAGGAAGACATCGTACATTGATGATCCTCTCCTGACCCTTGCAAAGCGGAGAATCTTGTTCAAGGAGGTAAGTTGAGTTGAGTTTTGAGTTTTTTGAAAAAAAAAGATAAAATTGATTCAATGGTTAAACTAATTTCATTTTGATTTAACCACCAGGCTTTTACATTTAATTACAATTCCGAATCTTGAATTAGATTTTAATTTCATCCCGAGCTATCTTTTTAACATGTAAACGATTCATTATGATATGATGTTAAAAATATCTGAAGTTGTTTGGTAGAAGCATACTTGGCACATTTATTTTGAAACGATAGTGCAGTTAAAAGGGTAAGTCTGAGAATAAATATTCTTTATTATTTTGTAAAGTTTAACTTTGTAGCACAACCATTAGAGATCATTACAGTGAAATTTTAGTCACTTAACAAAAAGTTTAAATGATTCACAAGTTTAGTTTCTCTTCTCCTAAAACTGGAAAAGAAAAAAAAAGGAAAGCTTTCAACTTTGTCAAATATGAACCTACGAATGACTTCTTGGTGTGAGATGCAAGCTAAATTTCCTTAATATTGATAGACTCGGCTTAAAATATTGACAAAACTATATTTGACATATTTTTACTACTGATAACTAAATAAAGGATCTCCTTTTCAACACATATCCTGGGAATCAATCTTCTTCATTTTTCCTTAGCTGTCTCTCATTCATCAGAGTCGAACATGCCGTGATCATTGCAGCTAAACAGGGCAAAACGGAAATAATTCAGGCCACATTTTCAAGAACTAATGTAAAAAAGGACAAAGAAAAAAAAATGAAAAATTGACAGTCAACGCACGAAAATTGACTCCATACTCTCACGTCAAGTCAATTTATCCATTTCTATACTGAGTGTACTCAGTATATACCTATATATATGTGTGTTTCACAGCTCAGAATTGCACATGCATCCTCCACAACCCTCTCGGGAGCCCTTTGGCTGGAAACGAAAAATGGAGTGTAGACTTTCTCCTTCCACAATCATGTGCTGCATTACTTTAATCCTTCTTTCTGTCCCAGATAGTGGCCATGCAGCAAGAAAAGTACTACTGGACTTTCCAATTCCTCCAATCAGTAAGTATAAATTCATGTATGTACTTGTCTATGTTTCAATAAGCATGATTTTGTACCAGTAACTCTCCAAATAAAGTACAAATCTTTTTTCATCGAGTTTTATTTTAATAATGACAAATGTTATATAATCTACAATTCCCGAACTCTTACATATGCTACACCAATGGGGTAAGTTTAGTCATGAAGCATTAATTATGCCTTCTCTCAACGTATCTAAATCAATTCATATCTTCTTGCACGCGACTTAGGTGGATTTGGTTCTTCTCCTCCGGCAGTCCAAATGCCGCCTCCCACTCCGAGAATTAATTTGTGGTACCGAAGTGAGGACAAAAATGGAACTCATGCTCAGATAGTTTACGTTAACGGAAAACCCCGGTCTGAAAGTGAAACTGTCAACGGGAAAGATGGACACCCTGTAGTTAAAGAGGACACTCACAATAATTATCGTGCAGCTAACGTGAATGGTCCTACTGGGAAGCCATTGATACATGAGGAGGACACAGATGGCTCCCGGACTGCCATAATTAATGGTAAGGATGGAAAACCACAGATAGAAGTACATACATACCCAAATGGTACACAAAGTGTTACTTTTTTTGATAGCTCTGGAAAGCCGATGTACAATATAAACTATCTTCCACCTCCAGGGCAGCAACGAGGCTCGTTCTTTACCCCTCCGGCAGCCGATGATTCTGTGCCATCTTCCAATCCGGCAGTTACCCCATAGATGGGAGATATACATATAAGAATGAAGGATATTCGCATATGTTGTACTGTTCTGTTTGGTCTGTTCCACCTACTTACAATAACTTCGATCGTGAACTGTCAGTGCTTTAATTAAGTGCGTTTGATTCTAATTGTTTTAGTTTTCGGTTTTTATTTTCGTTTTTTGTTTTTATTTTTTTAAATAAAAATAAAAATTTATTTAGTTGTTAATGTTAATATTGTTATATTTTTATCACTAATAATAATTACATATGTTGGAACCCGTTATCGGATATTCAACCTCTTAATCCGAAACCTTCATACTTATGTATGAATCGGGTCCGAATCGAAAAACGAGACGAAAGAACACAAACAAAAGTAAATTAAAGGCTCGGAACCGAAGCGAGATGAATCGAATCGGATAACCAAATACGGAAACAAAACGAAAGCGAAAGCAAAAGCGAATCAAACTGAAAGACATAAGTCGGAAGCAAAGCAAACAAATGGTTCAATCGAACTTGAGGGCAATTTCGACAAAATTCAACTTAATCTGAAAATTTAACATTTTTGTTATAGATGGTAGAAAACTTAATGAGAAATCATTGGTTCGAATTTCGGGTGAATCGGAGGCCAAACGAGAAAGTTATAAGCGAAAATGCAAAATGACCAAATGAATAGTACATTGACCATATGAATAGTAATCGGCCAACTTCCGGCCCTCATAACTTTTTACTCCTAATTCCGATCAGGACCTATCATACCTCTATGGAAAGATAAAAAGACCCTCTACATCTTTCATGAAGGATGGAAAATCCGATTCCCGCTCTAAAGGGGCGCAAAACCCTTCCGAAAGTTCAGCCCAAAATGGCCAGTGAATAGTAATTCGAGAATCAATATGCATAGTGGGCACCAAACTTTAAATGATCATAACTTTTTCATCTTAAGTCGGAAATGATCCATTTTATCCCGTTTTAAAGATCTTAACGCGTTCTACAAACTTCCAGAAGACCTCTTAATCCAAATCAACCGTTTAGGAGGTCTAAAACCTAAGCGAAGTTGCTGCCCAAATCTAGGAAAATTTGGACAGCATCTCCCCTAAAAGTGCTCTAGCCAACTCTTCAATTTAATTCATCCAAGCTACAAACCTGTATAAAACCACTTCAATCTTCCAACTTCACAAGCATCCAACTTCCAGATCAACTCAATTACAACTCAAATGGGCAGCACCACACTCTTAGGATTCTAGACATTTTTCAAATCATATGGAAATACAATCTCATCTTTACTCTTTCTTTTTATCAAGGATCATCATACAACCCTACATACTTAGGAAACCTATACAATACATAGGTAACATATACCAAATACAATGAAACTTCAAACCTTACTAATTACATGGAAATAAACAAATACATTGCTTAATAGGCATTTTAACCTAAATACATCCAATTTTCAAAGAACAAAATCCAATATACATCATTAGTCTCAAAATGCTATCTAATGATTTCTAACATATGACTTCTCTCATAACACATTGCATCGGATTTGTCTCAATCCCGATACGATGACCCGGATTCTTGCTTGCTACCTGAGGAGGGGAAAATGGGGGGTGAGCACGACGGCTTCGTGGGTAATAACTTAATAAATGAGAAACACGTGAAAACCGTTATTCATTCATTCATTTTTCATGCAAAGGCACATTAATAAAACATTTTCAATTTTTTTTAAATCAAACAATTTTGACAAAGTCAACGAATATCAAAGAATAGCACAAAATCACATAATCACATATCAAGAGGTTTGATGTTGGACCCCACACCCCACCCGTAGGTGTTTGTAGGTTATACTGCAGCGTGTGTTTGCGGGTTATACCGCGGCATCCAACACAAATCACATAACAAATTAAATGGTTTGAGTGACCCTAACAGGACGTACTACACAATCCCGACAAGCGATCATGTGTAGCCGTGAACAGAGGGGAGCCCGATTTCGGAACTCCTGTGCCACAGGGGATCACTACAAACCCACATAATCATGCATTTTCACCTTATTCACACATACTTGCATAACATGGCTTTTGTTTCAAATTCACATAATCCAATCTTATTCACTGTCAATCAAATTTCTAAACATTTTCCATACATATGTATTCACAAAAGACATCAACTCATCATCAATTTGAAAGTTACAACTCATCGGAATTCATTTAACAAACCATTTAAATAAATCATTCCAACATAAACTCATAATCAAGAACATCACATACAAGTTCATAACATCACAAAGAATAATTCACACAAACATTTTAAGTCCTTGGAAAACATTAGTTTGCATTTATTAGAAAAACTTTAATGCATATTATCGCAAGTATTAAGAAATCACC
>JANKOE010329305.1:0-16681 GCA_026284465.1 Erythroxylum citrifolium | reverse complement strand
AAACTTGTATATAAAAATATTATAATTTTAAATTTTTATCTCATAAAAAATTAAAATTTTGCTCCTATTAATATTTTGCCCCCACTTAATTTTTTTTTTTTTTTGCCCCCACTCAAAAAAATTTCTGGATTCGCCTCTGGGCACAGCATGAAGAGAAATACATTGTAGCTACCTTACGAAGTGGCAGCCTTGACTTGATGAGACTGCAAAACTTTCAACATTTCTTGAAGTGCTGGCTTTAAAGTAAATGCAGTAGTGTTTTGTTGTGGTAGTTTGCTAGATTTTCAAACAGGGAGGGTTAGAATGTGTGAACCATTTACAACTCCACCTAACAACTTAAGCTTACGGATTGATTGATTTATTGACGTAGCTTCGATGGTTGAGACGTTTTGAGTTCAAATGATGCTGCCCTTTTTTGGTTTCCTGATAGGAGAATTATAGATAACTTAATGGTTTGATATATATGAACTAAATGGAGAAATTAGATCACTCTAATTTATTGAGTTCTCTATCTGAATCTTTGACTTGCGTGTTCAATTTGAGACTAAACGTTGCTATTAATCCATAAATGATGTTCATGTGGTCACTAGATTTCTAAGAAACTCAAAACCACTGTGTTGTATTATTCAACTTAACACTAAGGTGTTCCGTTCTTGATTAAAAACTGCAGAGTTTAGCTAATGGTGATACATGGGCTCCTGCTGTTGAAAATGCTATTGGGAAGTTGCTCAATGCGTTTATAGTAACCAATCACAAGGATGCTCTTCTTCTTCGAAGATGTGCCATTGAAGCAAAATACAATAGCTTACAGATTTTAATATATGACTTTTCCAGACCAAGGTAGTTGGATTATTGTTTTGTTATTTGCATGCCTGTCTCACCTCCAAATTATTATTCACTTTTGCGTTCCCTCTTCATTGATAGCTCTTACATTTTGTTTTAGGTTATTGATACCTAGCCACATGCGTCCCCAAACAAATAACCCAACAACACTCTCTGTTATTCATTCTGACAATGATACAGTGCTAAATGTTTTAGTTGATCTGGTAATCTATACACATGCTATCATTATTATTGTGATTTTGATTACGAATTGTACAATCTTTTACTTACATTCCACTTATTTCTCCAAGA
Source organism: Erythroxylum citrifolium (assembly GCA_026284465.1). Lineage (NCBI taxonomy): Eukaryota > Viridiplantae > Streptophyta > Magnoliopsida > Malpighiales > Erythroxylaceae > Erythroxylum > Erythroxylum citrifolium. The sequence continues at coordinate 15,547 of JANKOE010329305.1, read as the reverse complement.
ATTTTACTTTCATGATCAATTTCCTTACGTTATCCTTTTTCAGGGAAGTGTTGAGAGACAAGTGCTTGTAGAAGATTATGATGCTGGCAAAGCTGTTGCTTTTGAAAAAAGAATTTCAAATCTAAAGGAGGTTTACACTTTAGATGGATACAAGATGTAAGTTTTGATACATTGTATCTCTTTTGGATTCTGTGATATGTACTTCTTGATGAAATTACGGGTAAGTTTACATGGGACTGTATGGGGTATGCATGTGGTTTAATTGTATAGGATACAGAATGTAATTGCTTTTATTGGTTGATTTAAGCTAAAATCATCTATAAGCAAGTGGGTAATTTTGTGGTTTATTGGCTTCCTTGTTTATGAAGGTGGAGTATATGTGCTGTTATTGGAAATGGACTGTATAAAAGCAGCAAATAATTCTTGGCTAAAACCTCTTTCGTCTGAGTGGATGTACAGATTATGGTCCTTATCCTCTGAATGTGTATCTACTGCTGAATCTCACTGCTTTCACATCTATTGTTAATATTTCATACTTCTTAGGTTTTCTCGTGGGTCAGTTCAAACTGTTCTTCCTCCAAACAAGAAACTTAGAACTGGCCGTCTTTGTGCCTCATATGATAGCCAAATTATGAGACTGGAAGAAGATGCAACATATGTTAGAAATGAATCTGAAGAGTGCAGGAAGAGAAAACGAGATTATGAGTTAAACCTGCAGGATCTTCAACACAATCTAAAGGCTGTGAAGGTTACAGAAGTCCAATTCTTTTTCTTACAAGCGATATGTGTTTAAGACACTTGTCAAACATCTTTCACTTCAATCTTTTTTATGGTTGGACTGTTTCCTTCTCCTTGAAGGCCTGTGTCTGTGTTTTCTGAAAATTGCTAGTTTCTCTGTTAAACTAATACTGGAATTGATGGTGATTATTGATCTCGAGTTCCTTGTATTTTAGAAGGCAGCTGCATAGAACCTAAGACCACCATCATTCAAATAAAGTGGGCACATTACTGTCATGTTACAGTTGTTTTCTTGAAGACTATTTCTTTTATCTGTTTTGGTGGGACTGCTGCCTAATAACTAGATTGAAGTCCTATTGTGTTTGTTTGACTTGACAAGCATTAGTTGAACACTTTAGCACCCATGTGGGTTTAAGAAAATTTTAGTTAATCTGCATTATACACATTATGTTGACAACAAGAATCTTGATTAAATTGCTTCTTTTTGGTCGAGAGTTGTTTATGGTGAATCATCTCCATCTTGTTGTTTTAATGTAGGAGAGACGTATGAATGCTGAAAGGGATTTATCTTCTAAGAAGCTGGCACTGCAGGATGTCAAGAGTTCACGTGCTCCAGAACGTAGTCCATCAGCTGTGTCGACTGTTGATGAGCTTCACCAAGAAATTTCTGTTTGTTCTGTGTTCCTTTTTGTTGCCCTCTTTCTCCTTTTTACTTTTGACGATAGCATTATTGTGTAAATCTCATATCTTTTTGTTCTGTATGTGATGGAAGTGTTTCTTTTCCCTCATGTTCTGATCTTGTTTTTGATGTTGCATAGATCATCCAAGAGAAGATTCAAGAAAAGAACAATTTTCTGGAGATGCTCCGTAGCAGGATAAATGAAGCCGAGGCAAACACCAAGGATCTTAAATTATGTTTCGAGAATTTCTGTGGTATACTAGCTATCAAAGTTTTGTTTCATTTAAAAGCATCTCAAACTCTGCTTGCTTTGTTGCCAATTATGTGAAATTTTAATGTAGACTCTGCGAAAGAAGAACTTGAAGTCTTTGAGAAAGCAGAGAGGGAGCTAATGGAGATTGAGAAAGATCTGCAATCTGCTGAAGCGGTCTCCCTACCTTATCTCCATTCTATTCATACTGATATTAACTGTTGAGATTATAACTTGTACTGTTGCATTTTTTCTCAGGAAAAGGCTCACTATGAAAGTATAATGACCAACAAGGTCCTTCATGATATCAAAGTGACAGAGGCACAATATCGGGAGCTTGAAGAAAACCGTAAGGTGCAGTTTATGTTTTATAAACGTAGATATCCAATCTCACTAGTTTGTTCCAACTCCGCATTAAATGTTTTATGTTAAAACTTAATTTAAGCAGAAGAATATTCTCATTTTTAAGAATTAAGTCTTTTTTCCCATATCCTGCTTCTAATATACGTTTTGTCAAACTTAAGGAGAACTGCAAGAAGGCTTCTATAATATGTCCCGAGGATGAGTTTCTAGCTTTAGGAGGATGGGATGGGAGCGCACCGGAACAACTTAATGCCCTATTAAGTAGGCTGAATAAGAGACTTCAGAATGAGAGCCATAGGTAATGACATGATCTGGAGCCTTGCAGCAATACCACAACTTCCGAATTTCAGATAGTAAATATACTTTCCATAATATGGCAGGTATCCAGAATCAATTGAGGACTTAAGAATGCTATATGAGTTAATGGAGCGCAAGATTTTAAGAAAGCAACAATCATACCGAGGTTTTCGAGAAAAATTGAAGGTATGTGTTTCAATTTTGCCCCTTTCTGTTCGTTTTTACATTAAAATTTTATTTAGGTTTGACGAATTAATCCAACTGGGATGTGGTATAGCAAAATTTGTAGTTCTCTCAGTAACCTTTCCTGCATTTAGTGCCTACTAACAGAAGTCAAACCTCAACCCTTATAGTTGCAAGGCCAGAAGTTCAATACAGCTCCTAGCAAAGTTACATCTTCATCTTGTACAGATATTATGATCATGACAGAACTTTGGTTTTGATTTTCTTGTTTTACATGGTCTATGGCGGAAATGGCTAGCTGCATATTCTGTGTATGAATCAGCTATGGAAAATGTTAAAAAACATATTAGTGTGACACTAGCTTATTTGGCCCTAGGCCACTCCACTTACTTCCATGATCCTTGAGCTTAGCTGCATGATATATTTAGTCTGACTAAAATTCATCCTTTATATACGCCTTATTTTATGAAGGTCAAAGTGGAGGAAAAGGTTTAGAAAAAGAGGAGAAAAATATTTATGCTTATAAAGCTAAGAAGTTTGTGGTTGTAGGTGTATTCTATACTTTCTTGTTTAAGCTTTATGATTTATGGTATTAGTTTATCATTGAAAATTTTAAATTGCACATGAAATATTCCATGCTGTAGTTAAAATGTCTTTGTTATTTTCCTTCAGTTTTGCCGGGAAGCATTGGATTTGCGATGGAGAAAGTTTGAGAGGACCAGAAAGGATATAAAGTGTCAGTTGACTTGGAAGTATGGATTCTGTTGATTCCATTCTTTTGGAGCTTATTCTTAACTATTATTTCAAGCAACTCATTACCCATTACGTATAGCTGTCTAACTATCTTTTTTGCAATAGGTTTAATGATCATCTAGGAAAGAAAGGGATTAGTGGGATGGTCAATGTTGATTATGAAAAAAAGACACTTAGTATAGAGGTAAGTGATTGTTCTGGAATGCTCATCCAAATGCACATAGAAATAGCATCTGCTCTAGATTAATGTGCTTACTTTTTTCTTGGGCTACAATAAGCATTTTTTCTGGAAACTTGCTCTTAACCTGCGGCTGTATCTGTTGTGTATTAGGTAACAATGCCGCAAGATGCATCATCCAGCACCGTCCGTGATGCTAGAGGCCTTTCGGGTTTGAACTTTATGCCTTTGTTTCCTTTTTAGATAATTTCAGCTTAGGTAGATGCTCCTAATTGCCGATACATGAGTTGAAAAAATAAATTAATTGTTGGATTTATCAGTGGTTTATAATTTCATGTAATTTAGGAACTTTATCATTCTTGCATCAGCATCATCTTGCAAGTTATGCAAGTCTTTGCAAAGATTAATGGAAGATATATTCCGAGTCTCTGACCCAAACCAGGTTTCATAACGCAGAAACCTCATTTATTATTTGTCATTCTTTTGTTTAACTACTTTGCATACATACACATTGGTTGTTGAGAAGATAGGTACAATTCAACAATATGCAGAGTTGCTTATGCCATGATGTTTTATACTTGTTGATTAGGCGGCGAACGTTCTTTCTCAACAATATGCTTTACATTAGCTCTTCATGAGATGGCTGAAGCTCCATTCCGAGCTATGGATGAGTTTGATGTATTTATGGTAAAAAACTTCACTGATACTCACTTAGTCATTTAGACGATTGGAGTCATCATAATCTAGCTATTTGCTGCATTCTTTCTTCTGTCTGTGTAGATTAATCAAGATGCTGCATATTCTAAGTCTATTTTTGAATGAAAGGCTGGGTCAGTTTAGGGATTTATTTTTTGATGAGTATGTTTTTTCACCCGTTGGAATGGGTCTACAGGATGCAGTTAGCCGGAAAATCAGCTTAGATACTTTACTGGACTTTGCTTTGACACTAGGATCCCAATGGATAATTATCACTCCTCATGATATCAGGTTACCTCTTTTGCTTCAAATTCCCCTTAAATACATTATTCAGTAACATTTATACCTGCAATGATTTTGTTTTACTATATTTTTATAATTGAAATCTACTCAAGAGTTAACTTGGAGAATAAGCTTGTTCCTATTGTGATGACTTTAAGTTACATGTGATCGAACAAGAGTAGAGACTAAAATCGTATGTACAGTGTTGAGATCACAATCTAACTTCATGTTTTGTGTATAAACAGTATGGTAAAACAAGGGGACAGAGTAAAGAAGCAACAAATGGCAGCTCCTCGATCTTGACATGTTCTGTGCAACTCTTATATGTATATATTTGTACTTAAAGCAAGCAATATGTGTATTGAAGTGATTCTAATGATGATAGCTAAAATTGAAAAGGTACTATAGCTTTTATATGAAGCATCCACGATAACCATTGCAACTATAGGTTGCATAGAATAATTTCTAAGATTCTTGCTTTTGCTGCATAACCATTGATAACTTTGTGAGGTTCCATTAATACAATTACTTGTTGAAGTTTTCAATGATTGAAAATCAATACCATGTGTTTCTTTACCAGTTAAGGGTAAAGTTGTGTACTACTATATCTCTTTAGATTTTGCATCTCATTGAGATTTTTAATGGTTAAAAAATGGTTAAAAAATTTAACCGATTCGGTCAATTTATTCATTGAAACTTTGAATTTTTTAACTTTAGTTTAATTTTTTACTTTTTGGTTTAATTTATTTTAATAATTTTTGTTAAAAACTGATAAGTTTATTAATTAGTCAGTCAATTTTTATAACTTAATAAGTTTTTATAAACTAAAATTAATTAACAAATTTTTTTAAAATAAAAATTTTCATTCTTCAATAAATAAAGATAATTTTTTAATTATATTTTAAAATTTAAAATTTATTTAATTTTTTAACTAAGTTTATGAATATGGTTTAACCTTTTATTTTACTAGTTCTAATTTGATTGAAATAGAAAAAAATAACAAATTACAAAGTCTAATAATTCAAATACCCACGTATAAATTGAATTTGAAGGCGTTATGTATTGTCCCAAGAAACAGTTGGGTGCTATGGTTTTTTGCACTTAGGTTTGAAAATGAAAAGGTTGATGTGGACTTGCCACGAAACATAGTTCCCAAGATTCGTGCACCCACTTGATACCCTATCCAAGTTTTCAAACAGCGAGAAGAAGAAAGCAACCAACGGCTACTTGCTAACGGTCATGTTAAGGTCTCACATCAACTCTCCTACTTCCAATGCACATCTCTGCCCACCTTCTTCCAAATGTACCGAGAAAACGATAAAACAATGTTTATTTATAAATTTATTAATACCCCATTTCCAAAAATATCGGATTGAAACAAAAATCCTCACAACCAAAAATTTAGTACTATTTTAATGTTCAGACACAGAAATCTTAAAGAGAAGGGTAAGAGGTGTGGGAGCAACAGATAGGAAAGGCAGGTTTAGTACCTGAACTGAAAGCACTGGTTTTTATTTTCTGACACAAATGTAATTGAAGAGAAAGATTAGCCACATTGAGATAGATATGAATGCAAGAAGAAGCGGAACTAACTAACTCTTAGCAACGACAACCGCCGCCGCCGCCTCAAAGACGATGTCTTTATCTGCGGAGACACCAACGCCGACCCCAATCCCACCATTGAAGAAGAGGGCACCCAGCTGGTCAGACCTTTGGCTCAAAAACACAAAACCCTTGAAGCATGTCGTCTTGGCTATGCAACTGCAGTCTCTCGCTAGCCCCTCACCAACTAAAGACCCTCATACCAAGACTAAAACCCATACCTTAATCTCCAGTCTCTCTAATATCGACCGTACACTTCTTTTAAACGATGATATCCTTCTAAAGATCCTATCTTTGCTGCCCGGTTCCCAGAAAAGCCACAACTTCCTCGTTTGTAAGCGTTGGCTTAACCTCCAAGGACGGCTTGTACGGTCCTTGAAGGTGTTAGATTGGGAGTTTCTTGAATCTGGTCGCCTGATTACAAGGTTCCCTAACTTGAACCGAGTGGATTTGATTCGTGGTTGTATTCCTGCTCCTTATGATTCTAGTATTTGGTTAAGCCATAAGGTTCTTTCTATGCCTATTGATTCTGTGGTTTCTGGTTTTGTGCAAAATTGGAGAATTTGCGAGGAAAATTTGCTGCCTGTTGAGATTGTTGATAGAGGGCTTAGAGCACTGAGTTCTGGTTGCCCCAATTTGAGGAAGCTTCTGGTTATTGGTGCTAGTGAGTTGGGGTTATTGAGTGTAGCAGAAGGTTGTTCGACTTTGCAAGAACTGGAATTGCACAAGTGCAATGACAATCTCTTGCGTGGCATTGCGGCCTGTGAGAACTTGCAAATCTTGAAACTTGTGGGGAAGGTGGATGGCTTTTACAATTCTTTGGTTTCTGACGTTGGTTTAACTATCTTGGCTCAAGGGTGTAAGAGGTTAGTGAAACTTGAGCTTAGTGGATGTGAGGGTAGCTTTGATGGGATTAAGGCAATTGGACAGTGTTGCCTGATGCTTGAGGAACTTACTGTTTCTGATCATAGGATGGGTGATGGATGGTTAGCTGCACTTTCATATTGTGAGAATTTGAAGACTTTGAGGTTTTTATCATGTAAGAGGATTGATCCTAGTCCGGGGCCTGACGAATATTTAGGTTCTTGTCCAGCCTTGGAAAGGTTGCATTTGCAGAAATGTCAATTGAGAAATAAAAAGAGTGTTAGAGCAATGTTCAAAATTTGCGAATCCATAAGGGAAATCGTTGTCCAGGACTGCTGCGGATTGGACAATACTGTATTTAGTTTTGCTAGTGTTTGCAGGTAATCATTCTGTTGTATCTTGTATAAGTTTTGTTCCTTTGATTAGCTTGTTCTAGTGCAGTGATTTATGAACTTGAACTTGATATCTTCTGGTACAAACTGATTCAATTGTGTCATGGTTTAAGTGGCTTAAGAAAATTTCAGGAATCTGCTAGATGATAGTAGAATAGGTTTATCATTCTTCTTAAGAACACTAGTAGCTAACAGATTGATTCTTGCATTCAACTCGGATTTTCTGTGATTGTAGCAATGTCATAGCAGGTGGGTTATATCATTTTTCTTCTGTGGAAATGAAAGTGTTATTGGTAAACCATGTGTTGATGATACTCTTTGCAGGAGGGTAAAATCACTTTCTCTAGAAGGGTGTTCATTGTTGACTACCCAAGGTCTGGAATCTGTACTTCTTACCTGGAATGAGCTTCAGTTTCTTGGAGTTGAATCATGCAAGAACATAAAGGACACTGAAATCTCCGCTGCTCTTTCAACTCTGTTCTCCATTCTTAAAGAGCTCAAATGGAGGCCAGATTCCAAATCTCTTCTTGCTTCAAGTCTACAGGGTACTGGTGTGGGCAAGAAAGGTGGCAAATTTTTCAAGAAGTCACAATCTTTAAAGTTTCTCTCCAGTGATTAGAATCTGGCATCTTTATCATAATCATAACCTACACCAGATACTGAAGGAGATAATCACTCTTTTATTTGGTTCTTGTTCAACAGAATACCCAGTTGGTCAAGAACACAACGTTTTTACTTTTCTGTAGTTGTATACCAAGCCAGTTACAGCATACCCCAGTAGCAGCTTAGTTTACATTAGGAAACTCGTAACTCTTACCGGAGGCAGCAGTGGGGAGTTTTCTGCAATGGACGAAAGAAAGCCTGACGGATCAAGCTGAATTTGATCTGTGACTATGTTTAGTGCAATCCTACCCTTGTTTCTGGAATTGGATGCTGAATTTCCAGGATGCATATGTATATTTTGCCAAGCAATTAATGCAAGACCATCAGGTTTTCCCAATGATACACAAAATATCTTACTTTTACACAAAGCTCGTTACTTAATTTTGAATTACAAAGAACTTATTGTTTAATGCTTTGTTAAATTTTCTGTTATTAAAAAACATTTCTTTTGACCATTTTAATAAAATGGTTCCTGAAAGTAACAAACAAAAGGGCTTGAATAGTTAACAATTATTTTACGTATCTTCTTATTGTGTTCGTGAAAAGAGTTCCAATTCTGTTGGAACAGCAGCAAAGGTTAAAACCGTAACTAACCGTGTCCTTAACCAGTTCAGTTTACCGACAAGCAGTACTTAGGATGATATTTGAGTTTATCTTTCTCAAGTTGTCAGAATCGGACTTCTCAACGATCTCAACGAAACTAAACATCAATTAATCGAAATTAATTAAGGTAAGTGCAAATCGAGACTTAAGCAAGAAGAACACGAGAGCAACTGGTAGTTAACGTAATCAGTGAGTGTGTGCTTTGGAAGATGAAGAAAGATGAAGACGTGGCGGCGGTTTCAGCATCCGCTTCCTGCGGAGGAAGTCGTATCGACGAGGGCATCGCAATAGAAGAAGGAGGAGGAGGAGAGTGCTCCGATCACTCAAAGATTGCGTCTTTTCCTGGCGTTAGCTTCTCTTCTCGCAATGCCTCCTCCAAATACGATTTTGTTAAGGTCTTTTGTGGATCATCGTTTGTTTTCTTTGTAATTGTGTCAATCGATGAACAAAGCACCATTGTTTAATGGGTTGATGTTCGTTTAACAGGTAAAGGTGTGGCTGGGTGATAACGCCGATCACTACTACGTTCTATCCAGATTCTTGCTAAGCAGAATGTTGACTGTCACTAAGGTTTTTTAACTTTTTTCTTAAACCCTTTTATATATTTTGGAACCCCTTACTGTAATTTAAATTCTTAGCTTGAAGTTACCAAACATAAAATCCTTAACGATCGCAGTATAGTTGAGGTGATACTGATATAGTGGCTTGATTTGGTGTGCCTTTACTCCTAAAGAATGAGGCGTTTTCGGGCCATTCTATTTGTGGCGTTTGAGTAAGATTAGTGTTAGTAAGCTTTTTGATATATGTGTTTGTGATTTGAATGATTTTCAGATCCCAAATCATGTAGCTGTCAAAATTGCACTTGAACTTAAGAAGCTGCTTGTGGATAACAGCCTTCTTGATGTGTATGCCATCTCTCTTTGGTTTATCTGTTTGTTTGTTTGTTTTTTATATTTTCAGTTTTTTGAATAATTCTCTGTTTCTTGTATTTGTTCTGGCAGCTCTCAGTCTGATTTGGAAGCAAACCTATTCAAGGCATGCTTACTTCCTTCTTCTTACGTATTATTATTTTGCATTGCCTAGTGAAAGTTGAGGGTTAAGGTATATTCTGTGGGAGAAATTACGCTGTCATTTGATTTTCATGATGCTGATGGAATGACTTCAGTAAATGCTAAATCATATTTGTTTGTTGACAGCTTATGGAGCGGAGGGGTTATGGGGAAGAATACATCAATCGTTACAAGATGATGACAAGGTTTATTTATTTCTTAATCTCTTCCCTTCATTGGGAATCATCCTTATGCCTTGGATGTACTCTATGAGTTACTTTAAGTATTGCATGCAGACAATTAATATTGATTGTATTTCCTTACCTTTCTTTTTTAAAAGATTTCATCACCAAAGAGTTCCTCTGGTCATCCTTGTTTGTGGAACTGCCTGTGTTGGAAAATCTACAATAGCCACCCAACTTGCACAAAGGCTGAACTTGCCCAATGTCTTGCAGGTTTTCTTCTTTCCCATAATTGTTCTGGCTTTTTCCATTCCATCTCTTACATGAAAATACAGTTGGGACTGTGATCTGATGCCTTGGACATTATGTCTTTTTCTGTGGACAGACCGAAATGGTGTATGAACTGCTGCGGACATCAACAGAGTATGTCTTTATTTTACTAAACAATGTTTTACAAACAACTCTATGCAATCTCTTGCAATTTAAAAAGTTCTGGGCTGGGAGCATTACAATGGAAATGTATTGTGTGGCGCTATTTTACAATTTGTAATTGGGAAAAGGGTCATCAATGAGGAGTTTAATAAGGAGATTTTCCTTTCCGTCCAGAGTATATAGTTTTCTCTTTTCTGCATTATTGTTCTTTGGCTTTGGAAGCTGAAGCCTCTTGACAATATGTAGCTTGTTGTCATATTGTCCATAGCCTTATATTTTGTGGATTATTCAGAATTGCTTATTATCTTCTGTCTGAAATAGTGCGCCACTGGCATCTATTCCAGTATGGGAACGGGACTTCAGCTCTCCTGAGGAGTTAGTGACTGAATTCTGTAGAGAATGCAGAGTTGTTCGCAAAGGTAGTAAAAAATTTGCAGTGGTATTTCCAAAAGTTTCTTTCTTCTATTTCTTTGTCTTGTGGGAAGATTTCAGACTTTTCTTCTGCTGTTAGTAACAAAGTCTGCCAGTGATCTGTACAAGTGTGTAGGTCTTTTTCTCTTTAATTGGCTGATTTAATGTTTGCCTTGTAGGTTTGGCAGGTGATCTGAAAAAGGCTATGAAAGATGGAAAGCCAATTATAATTGAGGTTTGAATAGCATATTTATGGTTCTTTGCTTACAACTATATTTTATCGTATCCATGTAATTTATTATCATGGTACTCTGTGTTTGCTTTCATACAAATTTATTGAGAACATCATGTTTGCATTAAATTGTTCGTCATATGCACTTTCAGTCCCACTTTCTATCCATGAATAACATTTGTCAATAATAGTTTTAAACATCTTATCTTTAATAATTATGAGGATTCTAATGAATATAGAAGAGGAGAAAGTTAAATGTTGGATTGAGGTTCTTCTTGTGTAGCATTTTTGTGTGTAGATGATTTTGCTAGTGCAATTAGTGCAAACTTTTTGAGATGTGAGACACTCTATTCCCTGATAAGGAAATGTCTGCTGGAGCTTGTAAAGGAACTATGCAACAAGATCATCGAGTTCTCGAAACAATGCCATCACTCTCAGGAAAAAACTAATTCATGATGTGGTTTTCCTGAATTTGACAGACTGTATCGCTCATCTAGTATTTTATGTTGTGAAAATTAATAATTACTGTTACTTCACCATAAATTTTTCCTACTATATCTTTTCATCATTTTTCTCATTCTCTGCTTTCTCTGATTAATTCTGATAATCATGCCGCACTGTGTTGACTGATCCACATGTTTCTTAAAAACTTGTAGGGGATACATTTGGACCCAAGCATTTATTTAATGGATGAAGAAAATAAGTTAGAAAAGAACAAAGAAAAAAGCTCGGTGTCTGTGACATCTCAAAACGATCCTTCTAGACAAACATATAATAATTCTACGAACATTGGTGGGTATCATGACGAAAATGGCAAATGCATTGATACTAATTTGAGTTCAGAAGTGAAATCTGGAGATCAGTTGAACAAGCCCTTGGATTCCCAGGAAACTATTGATGCCGCAGAAAGTATTCCAGACAACAAAGGTGATTCTTACTCTGTGTTTGGGTTTTATTTATCTGTTTGGAATGATTTAGAAATCATTGTTTATATCAGAATGTCAGGGATATCTGCAAAGGTGTGATGTTAGGGTGGCAACTTTCTTGTAATCTTCTTTTTTAACAGTATTGCAGAGTTTGGTAACTGCTTTTTGATCATCCAGGTGAAATTTCTAAAGATTCTGAAGGACATGGAAATAATCCCATGAGAAAAGAAAAGTCTGGTGCTGAACCAATAATTATACCTATAGCTCTAAAGATGGCCCCTTTTGATCATAAGGTCGGTCCTTTACATGTGCAAAGCTTAAGCTCATTATTTCTTCTTTTTTCCTCAATTATGCTTTCTTTGTGCAGGCATTACTTGATGAATGGATCTCAACACGAATGTTTAATGATAAATGCCAAATCAAAAGTAAAGAAAGGTTGATTGCCAATTTGAAAACGATTCAGGATTACTTGTGCTCTTTTGAGTCCCAGGTGTGATTATTCAGCTATTCAAGTCAGCATCTCTTAGTTTTTGCTTTTTATAACTTCGCACCAACATCTCAGTTTTGTTTTGTTTATTTTGTTCAAGGGATGATATATACTGAAACAGAAAAGGGTTTTTCTAAAGTAACATTGAAGATTTACTTAAAATGGAGTATGAAGTGTATATGCTTTTAGTTTTGATGTTATTATTTTCTTGAAGCCTCAACTATTTTAAGTTGGAATTCAAAGTTCTTGCTGTAAACCTTCTCATCTCGTCATGATCCCTTAATAGTTTTTTTGTGCGGGGTGGGTAGCAGGGTTTAACAGTTGTCAATATCTCAGCAACAACATTCCCTCAAACTCTGGATTGGCTGCATGGATATCTTCTTCAGGTACTTTCCTTGTCAGGACTGTAGAATTCCACTTCAATACCATGATGCTTATCTGCAATGTATGCCTTCAAGCTTTATTTGGTTGGATCCAAGAGCTACCCTTGTTATTCTACTTCCATAAACATCGGATTTAGATTTGGCTGCTTCGGAAAAGAGTCAATTGATTTGTTGCTGTCACCCTCCTAAAAATTCTTCCTTAGTATCACTCCTTTTTTTCTTTTATGTTAAGACAACTTTCAGTTTAAAGTTTTTATTGGTATTTCTCCTTTATTGATGTTCCTTTATCAACACATCTTATGATTGCTATTTTTCATGTTTATATTCACATCATGATAATTGATAGGCGAAGTCCGTCTTTGTTCTTGTATGTTGAATTATGTGACATTCAACTTTTTTAGATCATCCCTACTGCACACTACCAGCAGGCCTTCTGGCTTCGTTATATATCTTATTCTGTTATCTAAATCTTTCCTTCCTAACACCTTTCGTCGCCCAGTGCATTGAGCAAGGCATTTCATCAGTTTCAAACGGAAACAGTAAGCAGCAACCTGAAAGTTAGATTACCTTCAGGTGTCAGCTTGGACATTGAGAGGTATGAAGTGGATCTTCAACAATTTGCTTACAGATACTTGTAGGCGTGCAATTGCTCTTGTGCTTATTCATATAAACGTTTAAAGTAATTCCAATCATCTGGATCAATTTGCCAGCCTGACTACTCAGTTCCCTTTTGTTTTATTTATCTACATATGGATTATTTGCGTGTTTTCTATCTTTATCGCATATGATGTCTAGCCTTTGTTTCATTCGTATGTAAATATGTTGTGGCCCTTGATGCAGTGGTTGGACAGTGGGAAGAAATTAGAAGGATAAAGTAAAGCTGAAACAAGTGAAAACAAGGTTATGAGCAGACCATTTCTTTCATGATGATGCTGCGGCCGTACCTGACGAAACTATTTTTCGGTTTCAATGCCTGGAATAAGTTGGATAACATGTAATCTTATAGATTATATAATTTGCAAATGCAGCTAATTCTCCACAGATCTATATGTACTCCTTTCTTAGTGATCGTACTGTTGTTACTCGTGTGATTTGAGCAAGAAAGTCTTTGATACTTACATATAAACCAGACCATTTTGTAACCCATTTTGCAGTTCTACATTCCTCAATAGTTACCAAGTGTGGTTGACTGGTGCTTGCTAAGATTTGCCGCTTAGAATTTCCAGTGAAGAATCAGAGAAAAGATGTATAATGCTTTTTACTTGTTTACAAGTTACATTTCCTGTCTGTGAAGACAGTGGCATACCTGATTTGTCATTTCATTACAGGACTAGAATCTAATACAATGGATCTGGATTAGTAGGCAATAACAGGCTAACAGATACTAAGGAAATCATATGATCATCATATCTCATCGTCCCACAGGTCTTCAAGTGTCCTGTAAGGACTAGTTGTATGGTTACATAGGAATTCCCCTCTCATGAGCTTCATCTCCTCCAACCTATCGATCTCAAGAATGTCTTGATCATCCAAACTGACGTCAAATGCCCCCATGTTTTCCTTCATTCTACTCTGATTAAAGCTCTTCGCTATCACACTCGATCCTTTTGACAATCCCCATTTTAGAGCAACCTGAACAAATTTCATTGCAGAATACGTACACATTCAGTCAATGGTACTGATCAAATATCAGCAGGTGAAGCTTGAACAAAATGAAAAACAGTTTCTTGCTAGGTACCTGTGCAGGAGTTGCACTGTGCTTGTAAGCTATGGATTGTATGATAGGACTTTCGACCACAGCTGTAGAACCCCACGAATTTCCAGGACCACCAAGTGGTGAATAGGCACTTACATGGATCCTGTAGTTTCCACACGCCTCCCGGAGCTTGCTTTGCTTCCACATTGGATGCATTTCCACCTGCAATGTAACATTACACGTAATTAGACCATAAGAAAAAATTGTTGAATTTAGTGATAGAAAACAGAAACGTCAAGCAGCCAAATCCTGTTTTTCTAGGCCTGAGTCTTCATGTTGGGAGTCAAATTTCAGGATTCAGGCCTGGAAAGTTTTTTTTCTGTTGATTTGGAGTCTTTCAAGAAACCATCTAATTCAAAATGCTCTTTGGTACTATTAACAAGCAGAAAGTTCAATTCCAAGCTCTTTGCTTTTCAGGTTCTGAAGGCAATTAAGATGGTTAGCTACCTGATTGACTGCTGGAGTTACTGAAGCAAATCCTGACAACCACTGAATCTTCTTGCTGGAGAAATTGCTGACGCCAATACACCTACACAAGCCCAACTCCAAGCATTTCTCCATTCCAGCCCATGTAGACTCCAAATCCAATTTCTCAAAATCTTCTTCATTAGGCACAGGATAACAAGCCCATGGCTTCAACTTAACTGGCCAATGCACCAAGTACATATCCAAGTACTCCATGCCCAAGTTCCTACAGATTAAGAAAATGAATAAAAGATCCGGGTTAGATCTGTTTATGTAAACGAAGAAGATTGTAATGGAATAATGCCAAAATCCTAGCTGATTTCCTAGGCCATAATCTTGCTACTTAGACCTCTAAATCACACATCCACATGCACTTTCAAGCTTATCTGTCATCAAAATCTGCACCTAAGATTTGGTTTCATATATATATGTGCTCGAAGCTCGATTTCGATACTGATATGCTTTACATATATTCGATCAGATTCTGATATCGTTGTTACATATGCTGGACAAATCTTCCATTGCTGTCATCACCGTACTGTACTATCAGAGTACAACGATTTCACAGATATCTGCTAAACTTTTTCCAGTTTCATTTACAGGTTGGATTTGTTAAGGTGATCAAACTGAAGCATATTCAAGTTTCTGATGAATTGGAAAAAAACTTATATTCCAATCAAA